>NW_020769313.1:2187567-2223889 GCF_900518735.1 Pseudonaja textilis
ACACACACACCATGGACAAATATGTAAGTGAAACATATGTGACACATTTATTTTATCATTTAGATGGTCCTCAGCCAGCACCCTTTTGCTTCCTAGGCTTCAGAAAGTCATTTCAACTTCCCACTTTAAAAGCATGCACTCATAGTCCAAATATCCAAAATGACAATTTCATAATTAATAAATATAATAATAAATACTAATTTAGTAGTTTTGCTTTGGGGTTCATAAGGTTGCATCCTCTCTCCACCCACCCCCCACCCCACCCACCCCGGAAAAAAAAACCTTCCTGGAAAATACCATTTTTAAGAACAGAAGAGCCTTTTAGGGGAAGCAAGATAGCAGAAGCAAGATAGCTGTCTTCTTTGTATGTGGGCCAACACTGCACACATACAAAGGGACAGAACTTGAATCCTGATGCTGCTTCCATTATCTTGTATTTTTGAACCACTCCGTGTCTCCTGCTAGGAGACATATTATGCAACAATGTATTATGCCTATGTTAATACGTCCTACAGTATTATTCTCTTTCTCTATCCTCATCAGATACAGATAATGCTTCAGCTTGTTCTGCTTCTACGTGCTTAAGATTTAGGTGATGCATAAGTGAAATTCAACCAGTTAATATAGCCTGAATAGTATCCAATCTGTTCTAGATGGATTCATGGATTAAAGCTGTCCAAAAGGCTGGTGTTCTCAGTCTGATATTACTTATTGCTCCAGCAAATTTCATTGACCTACGTAGCTCCTTTATCAAGTGTCTTTATCAAGTTTGACTGATATACCAAGTGTGTCAGGCTTGTAGTAGCAACTCCAGCTGAGTTCAATAACAGGTCTCTCAGAGCTCTTATTAGCAATATTTACTTAGATTGGATTAGTAGTTGTAATAATATCCCTGTTCTCAGTTTGTTTGTTTTTCAGGGAGGAGAAAGATATATTACTTTAGGTGTTCCCAAGGCTTTAAAATTTTTGCTCTATAGCATTAAATTTGTGTCTTAAGTGTGCTTTACTTTAAATACTTTTTCCATGATGGCCATTGTTATTGTTCATACAGTCTATATAAATTTAATCAATAAATAGATAATTCATTTAAAAAATAAAATAAAATAACTGAGTTACCTGAATAATAGAGTGCTGACATAGGTTGGAGTCTATCTTAATAGTTTTGGCCAAGGCAAATGACTTCAAATGGAGCCCAGATTTGACATCTATACCTCAGATAAGGTACAGTATACTATAAAAGGAGATAGAAATATTGTAATGAGATTGATTAAATCCCTCAGTGAAAAGTCAGAAATAACACTGGCTCTTAACATTAATTTATGTATTTTTGTCTACCCTTTAATGCTCAGGTTATTCAAAATTAACATGCTGAGTTTTGGATAATTTTATTTCACCTATCCTCAAACTATTGAAAGATTCTGCACCCTGTCTACTGAGTACATGAACCTCGGCATTTAATTCTTCACCCCCCATTTGTCTGGCAATCTTCTTTGCCATCTTGTCACCTTGATTTTATCTGTAAATGTTTTTATTTGCTGTGTTTTTCTACTCGATGCTTTTAATGGTTTTCAATGTTTTTTTAATGTTGTAGGCCACCTAGAGTCATTGGATATAAGATGAATGGTAAATAAACTTTATAAATTAATAAATAAATAATAAATTTTGTCACTTAGAAATAGCATTATCATATCTAAATTGCAAAAAATCAGGATAACCATTAGATGACAGCAACAGGTGGAGTTTTCTGTATCTCACTACTACTCTTTAATGGCCATTCAAATTTTTGTAACCTTGCACTTAAAAGTAGATTGAAGAAACATTGGGGAGTTGTCTTCAAGGACACTTTATTTTGTTTTCTTAAAAGCTTAGATCTCTCCACAGTGATAAAATGAAAAGAAAATCATTGTTGTGTTTTCCTTTTTCCACTTTTTCACATACAAAAAAGTGTTCTTCTTTTACAGTATCTTTAATTGAAATCCAGACTGTTTTTTTTTTACTTTATATTAAAATGAATAATTGACTTTAATGCTGAAATGTGTAAGGCATGCATAATACAGGTGAAACTTGAAAAATTAGAATATTGTGAAAAAGTTCATTTATTTCAGTAATGCAACTTAAAAGGTGAAACTAATATATGAGATAGACTCACTACATGCAAAGCAAGATAGTTCAAGCCATGATTTGTCATAATTGTGATGATTATGGCTTACAGCTCATGAAAACCCCAAATCCACAATCTCAGAAAATTAGAATATTACATGCAATCAATAAAACAAGGATTGTACATAGAACAATATTGGACCTCTGAAAAGTATAAGCATGCATATGTACTCAGGACTTGGTTTGGACCCCTTTTGCATCAATTACTGCCTCAATGTGGCATGGCATGGAAACTATCAGCCTGTGGCACTGCTGAGGTGTTATGGAAGATCAGGATGCTTCAATAGCGGCCTTCAGCTCTTCTGCATTGTTCAGTCTCATGTCTTTCATCTTTTTCTTGGCAATGCCCCATAGATTCTCTTTGGGGTTCAGGTCAGGCGAGTTTGCTGGCCAATCAAGCACAGGAATCCCATGGTCATTGAACTAGGTTTTGGTGCTTTTGTCAGTGTGGGCAGGTGCCAAGTCCTACTGGAAAATGAAATCAGCATCCCCATAAAGCTTGTCTGCAGAAGGAAGCATGAAGTGCTCCAAAATCTCCTGGTAGATGGCTGTGTTGACCCTGGCTGTAATGAAGCACAGTGGACCAACACCAGCAGATGACATGGCTCCCCAAATCAACAAAGACTGTGGAAACTTCACACTGGACTTCAAGCATCTTGCAATGTGTGCCTCTCCATTCTTCCTCCAGACTCTGGGTCCTTGGTTTCCAAATGAGATGCAAAAGTTGCTCTCATCAGAAAAGATGACTTTGGACCACTGAGCAACAGACCAGTTCTGTTTTTCTTTAGCCCAGGTAAGATGCTTCTGATGTTGTTTGTTGTTCAGGAGAGGCTTGACAAGAGGAATATGACATTTGAAGCCCATGTCCGTCTGGTGTGGTGGCTCTTGATGCATTGACTCCAGCCTCAGCCCACTCCTTGTGAAAGTCCGCAACACTTTTGAATGGCCTTTTCCTGACAATCCTCTCCAGGCTGTGGTCATCCCTGCTGCTTGTGCACCTTGTTCTCCCACTTTTCCCTTCCACATAACTTTCTATTAATGTGCTTTGATACAGCTCTTTGGGAACATCTAACTTATTTTGCAATTACTTTTTGAGGCTTTCCCTCCATATGGAGAGTGTCAGTGAGGGTTTTCTGCACAACTGTCAGGTCAACAGTCTTTCCCATGATTGTGAGTCCTACTGAACCAGACTGAGAGACCATTTAAAGGCTCAGGACCCCTTTGCAGGTGTTATGGCTTAATTAGCTGATTTGAGTGGGGCATTTTGACCCTAGAAGATTGAACCTTTTCACAAGATTCTAATTTTCTGAGATTGTGGATTTGGGGTTTTCATGAGCTGTAAGCCATAATCATCTCAATTATGACACATCACAGCTTGAACTATCTTGCTTTGCATGTAATGAGTCTATCTCATATATTAGTTTCACCTTTTAAGTAGCATTACTGAAATAAATGAACTTTTGCTCATATCCTAATTTTTTGAGTTTTACCTGTATATGATTTTGTTTTATAGCCTCTACAAATTCCCTTAATTGTCTTCCCCTTGTGACTAGTGTTATATAGCTGGAATCTAATTTTGTTCAGTCTATTTTTATACTTATGGTTTTCACATGGCCTTAGGTGGTATGCTAATACCCTTGTGCTCACCCAAATATCTTTTTCCTCATTGTTATATTTTTACAAACAACTTCTGAGGATTTAGGTCATCATTAAAAACATTAGATGTAGTTTAGAAGCTGCAGGTACAGATAGAGGCTGGTAAAAATTAGAGAAGCAGAAATATTGCATTTTCTCATTCTTGACTTTTAGAATTGTGTTTGCTCTAATCTAAGTCTATTTCTTTGTGTATTTCAAAACCTTTAATATTTCTTAGCAGTGCATAAAAGTGATTCTCCCCTTGGCTCTGTTTGACTTCCTTGCTGATTTGCAGGTCTGTCAAATTACTTCTGACATTCACATTTCAATTCATATTTTAAAGGTTGATCCCTATGTATCTTTACACAGAATTAAGTTTGGGCTTTACATTATTGCCTGAGAGTTGCAATCTAAAACATCTTTTAAGATTCTGTAAATAACTTAATTAACAGTTAGCAGAATAAGAGTTGGAAGGGACCTTGAGCAGGGGACCTACACCATTCCAGTCTATGTATCTGCCAGTCTCTTCTTAAAAGATTTAAGTGATGGAACAAACACAACTTCTTATGATAAGCTGTTTCACTGGTTAATCATCCTCATTGTTAGGAAATTTCTCCTTAGTTCTATATTGTTTCTTGTCTTGCCTTCTGGTGCTTTGGAAAATAGGATAACCCCCTCTTCTTTCAAATATAGCAATCCTGCTATCATGTTACTATCAGTTACTTTCATGAACATGATAAGCTACTTGATTTCCTACACTTTAGGTTTTCATATATATTTGGGCTAACCAAATCAAGGTAGGGGCAGAATCCATGCTCTTATATCTTCATTGCTTATTGATGTAAACATCAGAAGGATATATCCATGTAGCTTGATGAAATGTGCTAGTATTTATTCTATTGCAAATGCCTAGCAAATGATATGGCTTTCTGGCACTCGTGACTTTGAAGTAAGATAAGACAAATTCAGGGATGAAAGCAACTCAAGATTAAGACAAATTCAAGGAAGTAACACCAGTCATAGCATGGTAAATCGTGGCTATTATTTCCAATATCTTAGTGCCACTTGCTGACAAGCAGAAGTCACAACTATATTCATGAACTGTTAATGGACTGCTTAGTCATTCATGAAGAGACATATTGCACTAAAAAAGTACTTATTTTCTTAAATTTTGTTATGATCTAGTACTATCTTTTCTGCCCTTATTAGTTGTGCCTAATACATGGAATAATAAATATTCATGTCATCTATTGGAACGGAATTGCATGCAAATGTGCCATTCTGATGCTTCTTTTGACTTTGTTAATAGGAGTCTAATAGAGCCAATATCAATTTCAGAGCCCCTATCTTCATATATTTCCTTGTCATGCTGTAACATGACAGAACAGTGAAGAGTAGCTTTTATATACCTATAGTGTAGGCTAAGGCTTGACATATCATTTATTGAATAATGAAAGAGACACTTCAAATAGCTGAAGTTTCAACAAAGGAGAATGAGAATTATCCTAAACCAACAAGTCACCAGTCCTCCAATGGCCTCCACTAAATCAACCAACAAGCAATTGAACCTGTCAGCAAAGTTGATAGAAAATATATTTATGTGAAGGAATAATTTTCTGCAGTGGGAGTAATATTACCAATTGTTATCTGACAATGAAACTTGGTTGCTTTTTACAAATGTCTTTTTTGTTAGCAGGGATGTCAATAAATACCTTGACACTACAGTGTTTTGATTCTTTGCTGAAAGGAGTCTTAGGTAATTGAATTAAATGTTGTATAAAATAAATAGCATGTCATAAGATATTATTCCTATATGGAGAGTCCCAACCATATATTACGGAGGTTAGGAATAAGTCTTAAATTCACTGAAACAGCTGGATGAAAACATAGCTATGTTTTTCCAAAATATAGTGTTATAGCCTTCTTCCAAATAAATAAATAGCAATAGCACTTAGACTTATATACCAATTCACAGTGCTTTACAGCTCTCTGTAAATCTCTTTACAGAGTCAACATATTGCCCCCAGAAAACTGGGTCCTCATTTTACTGACCTTGGAAGGACAGAAGGCTGAGTCAATCTTGAGTTGGTCAGGATTGAATGAATCAAACTTCAGGCAATGTGAGCAGAATTAGCCTGCAATACTTATATTCTAACCACTGGACCATTATGGCTCATATGTTTCATAACTGCTTATTTGAACATGGATCTGCTGGAGTTTGAATTTTTCTGTTCTCATGTTACTTTGTATTTTAGTTATAGTTGAAGAAGGCTGCTTATGCTAGACTTATTAGTCAGCCTTAATTTGATTGTTTAGAAAGGATATGTTATATATAGATGTTACTCTGAATTCATTTGTCTCTCTCTCATGCACATATAGAGTTGTTAAGCTTACAGGGTACAATGATATTATTCTTAGAATTCTGAATAAAATGATTAAGCTTTGTTACTAAAAATTGTTCTCCTTAGGTTTTTCATGTTAATTCTGCTTTAATTAAATAATAAATATTGATGTCAGGATCCCGGTAGTTACTCCAATTAAATTATGACCCTCGGGCCACACTCCCCAAACCTGAAAGGATGTATTAGAAGTTAATATGCTGGCATTAGCCTTGGCATAGCTGACTCTGAGATACATAATTCACTGTCACCCTTGATCCTGCTTCCCCCCCCATCCCTCTGTGTGTATCATCCAATGAAACACGTCCATAGCAAAGAGTCATCAACATGCTCTCCAGTGAGATTTTTGCATGGCAGAAGCTTCAGTCATCTAATGATTCTAATCAGTCTCTGAAGAAAATATGAATGGAATGTACTTTCGATTCCACACTGTTGCCTGCTCTTTGAAACTCTTCCCTTCTTTCTGTTGACAACTATAAAACATGTATACAAAATGTTTTATGAATTGACATTCAGATCCCTTCACTTCTTGAAGGTTACCTGTACAACACACACAAAATCAATTTGATTGCAGATATGGAAGCTTATGCTCTCAGAAACACCCCCCCCCCCAGGTTTGGTTGGATTTTCTGCATGGAAACTTGCTACAAGGCAATCAGCTTGGAGGTTCCTACTCTTTACTCATGATGCCTCTGATAAGGAATAGCACTTCCACTTGATTAAATATTGGAGTTGTCTCTTGTGCCATCTCAAATCGAGGATTCACTGCACCTCATAATGGGTTTGGCCTCCTATGACGACAGGATCTTGGGGCTCATGAGATAAGGGCCTCAGCGTTGATCCGACACATGGGTTTTAATAGGCTACTATGGAATACTGGGTGTATTTTCCCTAACAATCGGGGCAACTTCAATTAAACTGTGACTGGGTTAATGATCTTTACTATGGGGAATGGTCCCATGAACTTTGGCCCCAATTTCTTGCTAGGGTGTCCCAACCTCAAATATTTTGTGGAGAGACAGACCTTCTCCCCCAACTGGAATGGTGGTTGCAGGGCTCAGTGTTTGTCTGCTTGTTTTTTATATGTCTGTGCCACTTTTGCCAGTGCTTTTTTGACATTCTCCCAAGTTGCTTTCAGTGTTGACATCCAATCAATCAAGCTGACTGAGGAAGGGGTGGGTCCCTTGGATACTCAGGCACTGGGATGAAGTCCATGCCATTCACTACCTTGAAAGGGGTTAGTCCTGTGCTGCTGTGAACAGCATTATTGTACGCAACCTCTGCAAAAGGCAGGAGGTCGACCCAATTGCACTGCTGATAATTCATGTAGCACCTAAGACACTGCTCTACCGTGGCGTTCAATCTCTCTGCCCCCCCCCATTGGTGCTTGGATGAAAGGCCAAGCTAAGATCCTGGGATGGCCCAATGGACTGCAGGAACTCCCTCCAAAATTTGGCCATGAATTGGACCCCTCTGTCTGAGATAATTCTTCATGATACTCCATGCAGGTGTTAAATCTGCTTCAGGAACAGCTTGGCTAACTGGTGGGCCAAGGATAGTCCGCTGCAAGGTAGGAAATGTGCCTGTTTGGAAAATAAGTCTATTATAGTCCAGATCACCATGTTTCCCGCACTTTTCAGCAACTCTACTATGAAGTCCATTGCAATCTCCTCCCATGGCCTCGTCAGCTCTGCTACCATTTGTAGCAGTCCTGGGAATTTTCCTGGTTGTTTTTTCATTGCAGTGCAGATGGTGCAAATTTTCACATAATTGTCCATGTCTTTCTTTATGCCCGGCCACCAGGACTGTCTCCAAGCCAAGTGTAAAGTCTTTAAGAACCCAAAGTGGCCTGCCGGTTTGACATTGTGGCTCCTCTGAAGAACTAGGGTGCATAGGGATTCTGGGACATAGAGTTTTGTCCCCTTCCATGCCAGGTTATCTCTTTTTGTCAAGGTGTGTTGGTTGTACCAGAACCAGGGGTCTGCTAGCAGTTTGGTTTTGAGTTTGTCTGCAGGTTAGTCTTGTCAATCACAGCGTGGTCATCTGGTGGTTACTTGGGCAGCTATTTGGGTAGGGGGGAATGATGGCATTTACGACCTCCTCCCTCTCACATTTGTACTGGGGCATACAGGAGAGGGCATCAGCCAGAAAGTTCCTCCCCCCCTCCCCCCAGGATGTGTTTTAGCACGAAGTTGAATCGGTTGAAGTATCGAGCCCATCAGACTTGTTTGGGTGATCATTTTCATGGGGTCCTAAGGGCTTCCAGGTTTTTATGGTTGGTCCAGACTTTGAATGCTCTCTGCCCCTCTTCCAGCAGGTGGTGCCAGTTTTGCAGTGCCCATCTCACTGCGAAAACCTCTTTTTCCCATGCAGCCCATCATCTCTCTGTATCCATGAGCTTGCGGGATGTGTAGGCACAGTGCTGTAGGCTTCCTTGGTTGTTTCTTTGGAGTAACACTGCTCCAACTGCCATGTCACTGGCATCTACTTGAATGGTGAAAAGTTATTTGGGGTCAGAATGCTTCAGTACCAGTTCTTTTGCAAACAGTTATTTCAGTGTTTTAAATTCTTTTTGGCAGGTTAGGTCCCACTGTAGGGGTTGTCCCGGGTGGAGTTTCATTCCTGGACTCCCTGTCTTTAGGAGGTCCATCATGGGTTTGGCAATCTTTACGAAGGAGGGGATGAATTGTTGGTAGAAGTTTGCAAACCCCAAGAAGTTTTGTAGCTGTTTGCGGATACGAGGGGGCTGACCAGCCCAGAATGGCTTGTACTTTGGCTGGGTCCATCTCTATGCCGTCATTGGAGACTCAATAGCCCAGATAGTCCAACTATGCATGGTGAAATCTGCATTTCAATAGCTTGACATTCAGGTTTGCAGTTAGAAGTTTTTCCAGTACCTGGCAGATTAGGGGTATGTGGTCATCCATCGTCTCAGTGTAGATGAGAATGTCGACCAAGTAGACAAGAACCCCTTATAAAGATGTTCATGTAGCACCTGATTTATTAACTGCATGAACATTGCTGGGGGCCCCTATAATCTGACAGGCAAGGCCTTGAATTGGAAGCTTCCTAGGGGCCAGTTGAACATTGTTTTCCATTCATCTCCCTTCCTGATGCAGACTCAATGATATGGGCCCCCCTTCAACTGGATGGTGAGGGACCTCTGCCACCTGAAGAGCCATCTGGGATGCCTTGGTAGCACATCTGGGGCCTCATTATAGTAATGCTCTGAGGGTTGGTTCCAGATTTGGTTTCAGATCTGGGGTTGTGCACGCCCTTGCCATATGCCCTACTCCCCCACATCAGTAACACCTAAATGGACTTCTTGAGAGTTGTAGGAAGTCATCTACGTCATGTAGTTGGGGGGCCATTCTCTTGTAGAAGGTTGCTAGCCATCGTCTTGCTTCTCCCTCTAGCCCCTCAGAAAGGGCATTCACCATGGCTCTGGGGCGTGGGTAAAGGTGTCCATAGTGTTCCAGGTAGATCTCAGCTGAGTCAAGGAATAAAGCTAGCTGGTCTGGGTCTTCATCAAATTTCCCCTTGAACCAGGGTGGTTCATTGGGCTCTGATCCTTCCTCTCCGTGTAGCCCTCTGTAAGCCTGCACTTGTGGTGGCTGATCTTTCTCCCCAGCTGTAGTTCACACAGGAGGGAGGGACTGCCTGCTGCATGGGGGAGGCACTGGCTGCCACTGTGGGCTCTTTTTTCTTCTGATGTGTAGAGATGGAGGGCTGTGGTCTCGCCTGCTTCTCCCTGCTTCAAAAGGCCCTGTAAAAGTTCCCCTCTGCAGACTTCAATGTTGCAGGAAATATCCAGAACATTTTCAGAAAGCCAATATGTTTATTTTGATTGTCAAAACTATGAAGGACATAATGCAGGATGCCTCCAAGGAAATACTACTCAATTTTATAAATATACATTTTATACTCCAGGGTGTTTAATAACAATGGGTCAAGTTAACCTGCACTACTGAATAGAAAAACCAGAATAACAAAGTCATTTTAACAAATTTTTACCCTTCCTATATGGCACCAAATAAAATGTAAAAGGGTACACTGTTAATTCATAAACTGAACTACAGCAATAGGCATCTTGTCTTGTAGTCTCATTTCTTAGATTTGACTGCTGTATTGGTTGACTTTTCAAACCACTTTACCCCTTAACTATCCCTTGGAGTGCTGTAGAAACATATTGATGCACTTGAAGCCTGGGATTCCATTTTAAATGAGGGAAAAGGACAAAAAGTGGTTGTACAAGCACAGATGGAACAATTTGCACAATCAACACTAATGTAAAGAGCTATGAAATAACTAGTGTAATCATTTACACAAAGAACTAAGAAAAGTGGATTTCATCCTTACATAGGGTACAAATCAGTTTTCTCTGAGTGGGATAAACTTTGTGTGGTAGAAATTGGATCCAATTTCAGATATTACAATTTTAGTTTCATAAAGCCGGTATTAATTATGATGATTCTACATAATGGTTGTGATTTTTAAAATTAGCTTACCATGGCACTATCTGAAACCTATATTCATTTAATTCATTATTTCTTATCAAGTATCCCAGGTTGATTCTATCTCAGGGACAAGGCCATAGAGCAATCTACAGGTGAAACTTGAAAAATTAGAATATCGTGCAAAAGTTCATTTATTTCAGTAATGCAACTTAAAAGGTGAAACTAATATCTGAGATAGACTCATTACATGCAAAGCAAGATAGTTCAAGCCATGATTTGTCATAATTGTGATGATTATGGTTTACAGCTCATGAAAACCCCAAATCCACAATCTCAGAAAATTAGAATATTACATGCAATCAATAAAACAAGAATTGTACATAGAACAATATCGGATCTCTGAAAAGTATAAGCATGCATATGTACTCAGGACTTGGTTTGGGCCCCTTTTGCAGCAATTACTGCCTCAATGTGGCATGGCATGGAAACTATCAGCCTGTGGCACTGATGAAGTGTTATGGAAGATCAGGATACTTCAATAGTGGCCTTCAGCTCTTCTTCATTGTTCAGTCTCATGTCTTTCATCTTTCTCTTGGCAATGCTCCGTAGATTCTCTATGGGGTTCAGGTCAGGCGAATTTGCTGGCCAATCAAGCACAGGAATCCCATGGTCATTGAACCAGGTTTTGTTGCTTTTGGCACTGTGGGCAGGTGCCAAGTCCTGCTGGAAAATGAAGTCAGAATCCCCATAAAGCTCATCTGTGGAAGGAAGCATGAAGTGCTCCAAAATCTCCTGGTTGACCCTGGCTGTGTTGACCCTGGCTGCAATGAAGCACAGTGGACCAACACCAGCAGATGACATGGCTCCCCAAATCAACACAGACCATGGAAACTTCCCACTGGACTTCAAGCATCCTGCAGTGTGTGCCTCTCCATTCTTCCTCCAGACTCTGGGTCCTTGGTTTCCAAATAAGATGCAAAAGTTGCTCTAATCAGAAAAGAGGACTTTGGACCACTAAGCAACAGACCAGTTCTGTTTTTCTTTAGCCCAGGTAAGATTCTTCTAATGTTTGTTGTTCGGGAGCAGCTTGACAAGAGGAATATGACATTTGAAGCCAATGTCCAGGATCCGTCTGTGTGTGGTGGCTCTTGATGCATTGACTCCAGCCTCAGTCCACTCCTTGTGAAAGTCCCCAACATTTTTGAATGGCCTTTTCCTGACAATCCTCTCCAGGCTGTGGTCATCCCTGCTGCTTGTGCACCTTGTTCTCCCACTTTTCCCTTCCACATAACTTTCTATTAATGTGCTTTGATACAGCTCTTTGGGAACATCTAACTTATTTTGCAATTACCTTTTGAGGCTTTCCCTCCTTATGGAAGGTATCAATAATGGTTTTCTGCACAACTGTCAGGTCAGCAATCCCATGATTGTGATTCCTACTGAACCTGACTGAGAGACCATTTAAAGGCTCAGGAACCCTTCGCAGGTGTTATGGCTTATTTTGGTGATTAGGGTGGGACACTTTGAGCCTAGAACATTGAAACTTTTCACAATATTCTAATTTTCTGAGATTGTGGATTTGGGGTTTTCATGAGCTGTAAGCCATAATCATCTCAATTATGACACATCAGAGCTTGAACTATCTTGCTTTGCATGTAATGAATCTATCTCATATATTAGTTTCACCTTTTAAGTTGCATTACTGAAATAAATGAACTTTTGCACAATATTCTAATTTTTTGAGTTTCATCTGTAAGTGTTTACAAGGCAAGGCCAAGATCGGGAGGGAAACTCACAGTGCAAAGGTATAAGCAGAACTTGAAGTATGGCTAGAATTAATTCTTGAAGTTCAGGCAAGGTGAGAGTGTCAGTGGCAAATCAATCCAAGAACTGAAATGAATAATTTCATGGGAAATTCAGTTCATAAGTCAGGAGGTGGCAGATAGATATTCCTGTGATAACTGCTAGGAATAGGGAGGATTCTAAAGCCCAGAGATCTGCCCTTTAGTTGCATCTCCTATAAGAAAATAAGAGTAGCTTTGCTAGATTAGTTCAAAGGCCATTCTAATCAACACCTTGATTCTCACAATGACCAGCCATGAATCTCTGGGATGCTCACAAGAAACCCATGGTGGGATTCAAATTCTTTTACTACTGGTTCTATGGGCGTGGCTTGTGGGTGTGGCAGGGGAAGGATACTGTAAAATCTCCAGTCAGAGGTGGTATTTGCCAGTTCTTCGAACTAATCAAAATTTCTGCTACTGGCTATTAGGAATATAAGTCACCTAACAGCTATTTGGGTTGGAAATATATAAGCCAGGATAGACATTTTAATACTGTCTCTTTAAGAGAATCCTAAAAGTGTAATTGGGTGTGGTTTTTCAAACGGCCATAAGATGGAGCCAGAAACCTGGGTTGTCTGAGTCTTAGTCTCAGAAGGGAGTGTGTCTCAGTGAATCTCTGTTTCCTTCTGTTGGAGAATATTGCCATTGCTCCTAACTGACTGATATTCATGGATTTGATGTAAGTCTGATACTGAACTGTTTTTGACACTGGACTTTGTTATTGAATTATCCCTGGACTGAAAACTGTCTGATCTTACCTGTGAATGACTTTGCACTGTATTTGAACTTTGCTTAAACCTTTATTGAAAGTAAAAAACCTACATTTACTGTACAGTGTATCTGTGTGCTGTGTTTGTATTATTCAAGCACTACTCTCAGATACATCTCCCTGTATGCGCTCATTCTTCCAATGGGGAATTACCTCAACACCGGTTCTCCAGAACTGGTCAGAACCTGCTGAATACCACTGCTGCAAGAAACAGATGGGACATGCTCCTTTTCTCCATTGTTCCCCTACAACTGCTATTTGGAAGCATGCATCTGCCAAAATATTGGTGACACTAAATCTTAAAGTATAATATCTTTTGATCAACCTTCATTATTTTGCATAATATCTCTTTAAAGGTAACCATGTCAGTTGCTATTGTGTGTGAAAAGGACTTTCATCTGTCTGTTCTAAATCTCATTTACTTTATGGATTTCCCAATGGGAAATGCCCATTGGAAGATTTCCTCACGGTCCCTTTTTTCCCATGGCATGCATGGTTTTGTACAGCTGGGTGATCCCTGAATTATTCTATGGCTTGATGGTGCTTAGCTCTTTTCCCCAAATTAAGTGAGAAACCATCATCTTCATAATAGTTTGAATCTGGACTTTTGTGTTTATGACCAGGTAGAGTCAGCTGCACTTCAGATAATTCAAATGAAGGCTATGTTCACATGAACAACATGAGGCAGAATAATTGCATGTGTTACCCAAAGTTGCCAGGAACCTTTTTAATCACTGAATATGTGCAGCTTCCTTTTACAAAGCAATTAAAACTGAAGGAGTAATAAACACAGCACAGTTATGTTCAAATCTGCAAGTTTAATTTGTACTTATGAAAAGAAGGAATGAATCCATATTTTTTCTTATATTTTCAAAGTCTTTTAGATTATGTAATTCAAATATTTGAATTTTAAAATCCCCCTTCTCCTCTTTTGGAGAAAATAGTTTTAAACTATGCCAGGCAATTATAATATGGACGACAGAGGGAATTAAGAGATGTTTAACTGACTCAAAGCAACTGGAGTTTTAGCTAATAGATGAAAAATGCATATTTGTCATATATTCTGCACAGGTGTAGAAGGTACCTGGCTCAACAATAATATTGTGAGAGGAATCGAGGTGTCCTAGTGGACTACCACTTAAGTATGAGCCAGTAGCATACTGCACCTGTCAAAAAAGCCAATGTAATCCTAACCTGCATCACTGGAGGGATAGTATCTAAATCATGAGAAGTGATAATACTGCTTTATAGCACACTAGTGAAGCTATAGGTGGAATACTGCATTCAGGTAGTTATGGTTGCCACAATACAAAAAAGATGCTGATACCTCAGAAAGAATGCAGAGAAGAGCAACAAAGATGATAAGAGGTCCAGAGATTAAACACACAACGAACAGTTAAGGGAATTATGTATGTCTAGCCAATGAAGAGAAGGTTCATGATACTGTCTTTCAGTACTTGAGGGGCTGTCATAGAGAAGAGGGGATCTAAAGCACTTGAGTGCAGGACAAGAAGCAATAGATGGAAGCTTATTAAAGAGAGATCCAACCTGGAACTAAGGAGAACTTATAGAATGGAGAACCCACAACTTCCTCCTCTCTGTTGCTGGAGATTTTCAAGAAAAGATTGGATAGCCTTTTGTCCAAGATAGTATAAGTTCTCTTGCCTTGGGCAGAGGGTTGGATAAGACCAAAGTCAGGGGTGGGATACTACCAGTTCGCACCTATTCGCTAGAACCAGTTGTTAACATTCTAAGCAGTTCGGAGAACCAATTGGTAGAAGAAATTACTGGCCTAATCCTGTAAGGTAGGCAGGAAGGAAACATTCTGGTATTGCTTACAGAAACTGCCTCTCCATTAACCCTTATTACATTCTTGGTAGGACTAGGCCTCCTGTCTCAGGAATGTCTCTGGGGTTTTTTCCCCCCTCCTTTGCTGGTACTTTACTTATGTGGAGTGACCATTCAAAGTTACAATGGCACTGAAAAAGTGACTTATGACCATTTTTCACACTTACGACTGTTGCAGTATCCCCACCGTCATGAGAGGCCAGGTGAGGAGATGCATGCCTCGATGTGAGTGATATTGAGTTGGCCATGCCCAGACAATAACATGACCACCAAGCCATGTCCACCAGTCACATGACCACCAAGCCATGCCCACCAACTAAGCCATGCCCACAGAACCAGTTGTTAAAAAATTTGAATCCCACCCCTGACCAAAGTTCTTTTCAGTTCTATGATTCTATGTTTTGTTATCACATTCTGGTGTAAACATCCCTTCACCTGAAAGAAGAGAAATCACATGAAAGGAATATTGTTATTATATTATGATCAACATCATCATGAAAATGATCATCATCTTGATCATTATCAATCATCTCCTTGTTGTAATGCCTCAGAAAATTATGAACATTCACACAACTACTAAAACAAGTTTCTATGTGATCAAAGGAGTTGCTCTGATTGTAGAAATAGAGACAGTCACACACACAACTTCCATTTAGAAGAATCATTTCTCACAAATGGCAGTTCTGTGTGAAGGCATTCTGTGGATCCTCAAAAACCAGCAACAGGCCTCATACCTATCAAAGATTTGTTGCACCTACATTACAGAGGGACAAGGCAGCTTGGAAGAGTTATACTTGAACAATTATTCTAAAATGAAAATGGCACCTTTTTCTGGATTAAGGATCACAACTTTAGTCAAATTGTTAATGAATGTGAAAGGCTTTACAATGACAAGTTGATGCTTGTGGAGGTGTGGATGAGAAAGCTTGGGGTTTAACTTTTTTCCCCTTGATTTTGTAAGGCTTTTAGGAATGGGAATGGGAGCATTTTATTTCTATCAACCTGTTCCAATATTTTATCTGCTGACATCTGGTACAAAGGTGGTATTCAGCAGGTTCTGACAAGTTTTGGAGAACCGGTAGCGGAAATTTTGAGTAGTTCGGAGAACCAGCAAATACCACCTCTGACTTTACAGTATCCTTCCCCTGCCATGCCCACCAAGCCACGCCCACAGAACCTGTTGTAGTTGAGCAATGAGAGGCTAGACCAGGGCATGGATGCAACAAGACTTTATTGAAGCAATAAAGGACTGAACGTGTTAGCCCTGCCTGGAGCAGGCTCACAGCGATCAGCGGCTGGCCGGACCCTGCAGCTGGCTTTTATAGCCGGCTGTCGAGGGAGGCCAGCCAATGAGGGGCAGCAAACGCCCCCGCAGCATGAACGGACCTGGGTGGGAACTTTGGCAAGTTCCAGGGACATAACACCCCTTCCCCCCAGATGCGAACACACATAGTCATTTAAATAAGAGGGCGGTCTGTGCTGGCGCCCCGAGCGTCGTAACTCCGGTGAGTTACCAAGTGTCTCAGAGTTCAAGGAAGCCGGTAGGGTTGGTGATGGGGTGCAGCCTCGCTCTGAGGTTTGTGCTGGTACCGGTGCAGTGTTTCTGGTCGGCGATGTCGTGACCCCGTCTGCTGGTTCAGGTGGAGGACCCATCGGGCAGTCCCGGTCTACTGCCTGCTCCCTTGGTCCGGGTGGTGGTGGCGAAGAGATTCTGGCATGGTCTGCGATGGGCGTTTGGTGTGGCACCTGGAGGTCGACCTGAGCCCACGATCTGGCACTGGCGAAGGTACCCTGTCGCTTCCTTAGCTGGTCCAGGTGTCTTCTCCAGATGCGGCCGTCTTCCAGCTGGACTCGGTATGACCTGGGGCCGGTGATGGCTACTATCACTCCTGGAATCCAAAGTGGGTCTCCGGCATAGTTCCTTGCAAAGACATGTTCCTGCAAGACAAAATCTCTGACCCCCGCCATTGAAGCGAGAGGGGTGTCAGGGCAATAGTGAGGGTGGAGCCTATCCAATACAGTTCTTAGGCGTCTACCCATCAGAAGTTCAGCTGGGGATTTGTTGGTGACCATGCAAGGGGTTGAGTGTTGGCTTAGCAAGAAGCGGGAGAGTCTGTGATGCCAATCTTCTTTGCTGAATGTGGCTAACGCTTCTTTCGTGGATCTAACAGCTCTCTCCGCCAGTCCGTTGCTGGCAGGATGAAAGGGGGCCATGAAGATGTGTCAGATGCCAAGATTGGTGGCAAAACGGCTAAATTCTGTTGAGGCAAACTGGGGGCCATTATCCGAAACTATGGTATCTGGTAGCCCGTGTGTTACGAATAGACGGGTCAAGGCCTTGGTAACTGCTTGCGTGGTGGTCGTGGATAGTTGGGCCACATCGATCCATTTAGAGTATGAATCTACGACCACCAAGAAGGTTTTGCCGTGTATTGGACCCGCTAAGTCAATGTGTAGCCTTGACCAAGGCGCGTTGGCGCTCTCCCACTTTGTGGGGGTGGTGACTGGAGGGGATGGTCTGGATTCCTGACAGGGTTGGCATGAGCTTACCCACTTGATGATGTCGTCATCCAAGCCAGGCCACCAGACGTAACTCCGAGCCAACGCCTTCATCCAGACGATGCCCGGGTGGCCCTCGTGTAGTGCCTCTAAGACTGGTGTGCGAAGTGAGGCCGGAATGACAACCTGGGTGCCCCACAACAAGCAGCCCTGTAAGCTAGATAGTTCCTGTTGACGGGTCTTAAAAGGTGTGAATTCGGCTGCGAGGTTAGAGCCCGGCCACCCCCTCCTCACCCAGTCCAGTACCTGGGCGATTGTTTTGTCCGTCTTGGATTTGGTGGTGATGTCGAGGGCGGTGACAGGAAGGTCGAGCTCGGTGACATTGAAGATGGCATGGACCGGGGCCGGGTCTTCAGCTGGAGCTGGCAGGGGGCAGCGGCTGAGGGCGTCTGCGTGGCTTAATGTTTTTCCTGGGTGGTGGATGAGCTTGTACGAATAAGCCGCCAGGAACAAGGTCCACCTCGTCATTCTGGGAGACAACACTTGTGGAGTCTGCTTGTCTCCAGATAGAAGACCCAGGAGAGGCTTGTGATCCGTGATTAGTTCGAAGTTGTGGCCAAAAAGGAATTCATGAAATTTCTTAACCGCGGCCACTGCGGCTAAAGCCTCCTTGTCGATTTGACTATAGTTACGCTCTGTTGCTGAGAGCGTTCTGGAAAAGAAGGCGATGGGTGCCTCGGAGCCGTTGGGTAGTCTATGGCTTAATACGGCTCCAATCCCAAAAGGGGATGCATCTGCGGCTAGTACCAATGGGAGGTGTGGGTCAAATTGAATAAGGACCGCATCAGATGTGAGCAGTGATTTGACTGCGCGAAAAGCGGTGTCTTCCTTGTGTCCCCAGTGCCAAGGTGATTTTTTATCTAAGAGCCTGTGTAAAGGCTCTGCTACTGATGCTTTGTGAGGTAGAAATGATGCATAAAAGTTCAATAATCCCAGAAAGGCTTGTAGCTCGGCTTTAGTGGTTGGCGTGGGTGCGTCATGAATTGCCTTGACCTTGGATTCTAGGGGGTGAATGCCTGAGGCGTCAATTCTATAGCCCAGAAAGTCCACCTGTCTAGTGGCAATGGCACATTTCTCCCTTTTTAATTTGAGGCCATGCTGTCTGAACCTGTCTAACACTGCTCTGACTCTCTGGAAGAGCTGGGGCCTGTCCCTGGCCGAGACCAATATGTCGTCGAAGTAGGGTACTACGCCAGGGAGGCCCTGAAGTATGCGCTCCATGAGGGATTGGAAGATGCCCGGGGCAACACTTACGCCAAATTGGAGACGCCTGCACCGGAAGGCACCCCTGTGGGTCACAATGGTTTGCAGCTCGGCTGTTTGGTTGTCAACAGGGAACTGTTGATACGCTTGTGACATGTCCAATTTGGCAAAAGTGTTGCCAGGCTCAAAGGTATGCAATAAATGTTGAATGACCGGGACTGGGTATGCGCTAACTTGTAGAAAGTGGTTAACTGTTGTTTTGTAATCCGAACAAATTCTCAGGCTGCCATCTTTTTTAAGGGGTGTGACAATTGGCGTCTCCCATTTGGCGAAGTCTGTCGGCTCAATGACCCCTTGCTTTAATAATTTATCCAGCTCTGCGTCCAGTTTAGGCCGAATGGCGAATGGGACTCTACGAGGTTTTAGCTGGACTGGAACCGCTTGGGGGTCAACTGTAAATGAGATGGGGGTACCATTATAACACCCTAACTCATCGCTGAATACGTCTGAGTAGTCAGTGAATAAGGAGTCAGTGTCAGAAGCTGAGACAGCATGGACTCCTGTTAACCCTAGGCCGAGGTAGGGGAACCAATCAAGCCCCAGAAGACTAGGGAGGTTGCCGTTAACTACCAGTAGAGGCAGGTGGCCTTTGAAAGCTTTAAAATTAACAAGGAACTTGCCTTTGCTGAGTACTGGGATGTCCTTTCCCTGATAATCCCTCAAGGTGACCTGGCACTTCTGGAGCTGGTTTCTGGATAGTCTGGGCTGGATTTTCTTGAGGGTGCTCCAAGAGATGATTGAGAGTGCTGACCCCGTGTCAACCTCCATATGACAAGGTTTACCTTCTAATAAAATGGAGAGTGTTATTTTACTAATAGAGTGACAGGTGTGGTTAGCATGGTAGCAAGTGTGACAATTTAGTACTTGCCTTTGGGGCCCAGAATGGGAAAAGGAAGGAACCTTTTGTGCTGAGTTGTGCGCGGCCTGGCAGACTCTGGCAATGTGGCCTTTTTTGTGGCAATTGTTGCAGATGGCACCCTTGAATTTGCACGAAGCTCTCGAGTGAGGTCCGCCACAGGATAGGCACAGGATGATGTGTTTGGGTGCGCTGTTGCTTTCTTGCCTGGTTCCTGCCTGCGGTTGTTTGGCATGAGCGAGGCGGTGGATGTCTGTTTGATCGTTGGGATCATCTTCGTTGACTACCTCTTCTGAGTGAACGGAGGCGCAGCTTTGTTTGGGAACGGGACCTTGAATTTCGGTGGCTGACTGGGTTGCCAGTTCTGCTGCCAAGGCTTCCTCGACGGCCTGGGAGAGGTTGAGGTCCTTCCTGGCGAGTAGTCGCCTTTGGAGGTGAAGGTCTTTGACCCTGCAGACGAGCTGGTCGAGGAGCATGTCATCTAGATAGTTCCCGAACCTGCAGTGGAGGGCTGCAGTCCTCAAGGCGGCCATATACTGGTTGACGGTTTCCTTTTCCACTTGCTTCCTCATCCGGAAGGTGAAACGCCTCGCGATTTGTGAGGGTCTGGGGGAGTAATGATTGGTGAGGATCTCCAGCAATTCTGCCCAGGGGACATTCTTTAACTCACGTGGAGCAACGAGTGCTGTGGCGGTATCAAAAACGATGGCTCCGCAATAACTGAGGAAGAATGACTTCTTTCTGTGCTTCCCAGCATCAGCCAGACCAATGGCATCGATGTAGTGATTAAAACGATTTTTGTATGACTCCCACTTTTCTTCCTCCGGCTTGAATGGTGGGAAGGCTGGGTTGGAGTTCATGATGAGGACTTCTGCAGGTTATGTTGCTGTGGAATCTCTCTGGGACAACGAAATGGCACTTGTGCTCTTGTCAGGCTAGTGACTACAGCTCTGGAGAGGCTTCACAGAACCTCTCTGCTCTCTCTCTGGGCTAACAATTGTGGCTAAGCTGCAACGGCTGTTGGCAGCATTTTGAATTTCGCGCTCCTGCGGAGCGTAGGCGGTAATGGCTAGCTGCCTCTGATAGCGCTTCAGATTTCGTGCCTGCGTAGGCGTCAGCGACTCGGAATAACAGCACCGCGCTGTATTCCGGCAAAGAAATCCAAATGACAGCCATTTGAATTTCGCGCTCTTTTTGTGTTGAGCGGCTGCGGCTCGCAGCGCTCCACTTTCCCCTGTAGCTTGCTAACCAAGCGGCTACAGACGCTTATTACTTTCGCTCTTGCTGACCGAGCTCTCCGGTGGCGCGGCTGCGGTTCAGCGATTTAGTGATTTCAGCTGTTGCGGATTGCCTCTGGTAGCCATCCCATCCTCGTCGCCAGTGTTGTAGTTGAGCAATGAGAGGCTAGACCAGGGCATGGATGCAACAAGACTTTATTGAAGCAATAAAGGACTGAACGTGTTAGCCCTGCCTGGAGCAGGCTCACAGCGATCAGCGGCTGGCCGGACCCTGCAGCTGGCTTTTATAGCTGGCTGTCGAGGGAGGCCAGCCAATGAGGGGCAGCAAACGCCCCCGCAGCATGAACGGACCTGGGTGGGAACTTTGGCAAGTTCCAGGGACATAACAGAACCGGTAATAAATTTTTTTGAATTCCACCACTGATCTGGTAGTCCAATCTCAGGGCCCTTCGGAGTGTATAAATGGGAAGTTGAAGCTCCAAGGTCATAAAAACCTAAAATACAAAACACATACTAATAGTACAAATGAATACAATATACATATAATACAATACAATATACAAAAGCAATTAAAATATTTATATTACAAAAATAGTGTCTATAAAACTCCACAAAACAAAAGCAAAAAACCTCAGAAAAGTAACATTATAAAGACTACCC
Source organism: Pseudonaja textilis (assembly GCF_900518735.1). Next base: position 2,209,256 of record NW_020769313.1, read on the forward strand.
AAGAAAGTCTTCCCATTATTTCAAAGCTTCCCTGGCTGTTCCCACTTCCAAGATGGACCTGGGCCTCTGAAGAAATTCCTTCATGAAGCCTCCCCTTAGAATTCATTTAAAATAAGGGAAGCCAGGGAGACTACAGATAACAGATGACATTCTACCCATTAGCAATTGCACTGAATTCTCTTCTCTGAAAGAAATTTGGAAAATGAATTTCTCTTTTATAGAACTCACCAAGCATTGTAGGGCCAAAAAGGGAGGAAATAATTTTAAGGAAATTCTATCTTAAATCATTCAGGAAAGTACCAAACCTTTAAATTTATTCAGAAACAAAGCAGAATCCAGTTGAACAACTATTAGAAATCATTTATCTCTCATGTCATTTTTTTTTCATGGTAAACCTCGTTAAGAATAATGCAAAAAAGAAGTAATAAAGAGGAAATGCATGAGATAAAAAAAAAACTTTCTTAGATACTTCCATTGCTAAGAGGGCCATTTATATCATCCCTTCCTACCCTATAGCGTATACCATGTCAGTAGTTTTTGTGCTATATATTAATATTTTTGTGTATTTTTAACAATTGTATTTGCATTTGTCCAATTGTTGTATGCCATCCGGATTTACTTCTGGTGAGATGGGTATCTATAGAGATGGCTATATAAATCCCGTATGACTTTAAAGAAATGTCCCTGATAAAATTATGCCTAGTCCATTCAAATCATTGTGCGAAGAGAAATTGAACATATTTGTTATTTCTATTATCATTATCATTATTATTATTTTATTATACATTTTCCTTTATTATGTATCACATTTCCATTTCTACAACAGTGTTCTGTATGTATCAAGTTTCTTTTAAGTATACATAATATTATACACCCTGATTATGACCATTGTTCTCGTAATTATACAATGTTTGTTATTTCATCACTGGCATCTTTTTTAAGTAATAATGAAAACATCATGTCTTGAATATCTGCCTCCTTAGCTCATAGTTAACTTCAATTACCAATGGAAAACTGATGGATTTCTATCAGATAAACATTGATGTAATTACTCAACATATCACACAATTAGCTTTCTTCTTATACATAAGGATGCTCCCTACTTATCTTCCCTCTTTCTATAAATTTAATCGCTGTGATTTTTAAAAAAGTGCAAGTTATATAAAAAAGAGCCAAGATGTTTTCATTGGCACATTATATCCATCCAGTTAACATTGGCCTCTGCTGAGTGGGGGCAATGATTTTAACCCCACAAAGTTAAACACTCTGCTTTCTCTCCTCCACTTATTGTGATTCTAATAAAGATATTGTTTCTCATATTTCCTACTGTTATCCTTATTTTAGTCCAGATGATAGGTAAATAAAAGGATCAAGTTTCTGGAAAGTGTGTTATATTTGCATGCCAAGGTCAAATTGTATGTTTCAATGAATCCCTAAATGAGCAGAAGCTGGCACTGTTTCTTTCTGTGTGGTATATAGTTAAACATGGCCTCTTTCTGCAAATGTGAGTGTAAAAATACTCCTTATATGGAGATTACAGATTCAAGAAACACTGAATAAGTACATAAGATCAAGCATATAACCTATATGAAAGTCTACTTTTTATCATATTGTGTTTTCTTTTCCCCTTGACACTGTAGCTGCTTTGTTTTATATAGATTATAAAAGAAGAAATATTTTGTACATTCAGTGTGTCAGTTGGTTTAGAATCTTTTGTGCAATCCTTTCATAATAATTGTTCACAATTTATATCAATCTCGCATTGTCAAACTAACATATGCTTATCTATTTATCAATTATTAATTATCCTGCTATTTATTCCATCAATATTGTATTATGCTGTCATCCAATAGTTATATAGGTCTACATTATATTTTGTATCAATCTATTAAGCTTCTATTACAAAATTATCTATTCTGTTACCTTGCCATGTCTTTTTATCCAACCATTGATAAAACAAATCCCATATCATATAAAATTGCTTTTCTTCTTGTTCTCTAATTTCAAATATCAGTTTACTCATTTCAGCACAGTCCATAATTTTTTTAATAAGTTCCTCCTGGACAGGTATTTTGTCATTTTTCCAGTTCTTCACAAATACGATTCTAGCCACTGTTAAAACACAATCAAATATTTCAATTATTTATTATATATGTCTGGTATGACTCTCAATAAAAAGATCTCTCGTTTAAAGTCTATATGTTGTTTTATCATTTTTTCCAACCATGTGTGGATTTTAGTCCAATATTTCTTTGCGACCGAACATGTCTACCACACATGGTAATATGAACCAGGTATCTGATGACATTTCCAGCATTTATCCAATTTATTCTTAAACATTCTTACAAGTCTCATCAGGGGTAGGTGCCACCTGTAAAACATCTTATACAAATTTTCTTTATATGCAGTTGACATTGTCATTTTATAATTTTGAGACCACAATTTTTGCCATTTTTCTAAATTAATCCCATATCCAAAATTTCCCCTCAAGCAGTCATCGTTTCTTTAAGTTGTTCCTCCTCCAATTTAAATTCTAATAAATGTCCATTATCTAAATCAGTCAAATTATCATAAATACCTTCTGCTTTAGAGTCTTTATCAAACCTAGATTGTATTTGCAAATATGAAAAGCAATTCATTTTTACACTTTGTTCTTCCAGCGCTTGCATAGATTTAAGTTCACCCTTTTCATTCAATATCTCACCATATCTGTTTGTTCCTTTTTATATATTATTGGATAAGAAAAAGCTTCAATAGTTGATATCCATGTTGGAATTTTTAAGTAATGTCTTTTTATCTTCTCCCAGCTCAAAAACAATGCCTCTCAAATATAATGTCTTCTAAAATACCCCTGTGTTTTATTCCCTTATACCAGAGAAAGGCATGCCATCCCAACAGCAAGTCATGGCCTTCTAAAGTCAATAACCTACTGTTCCTTAGTGTTATCCATTCCTTTACCCACATCAAACTTGTCGCCTGGTAATATAGCTCCCAATTGGGCAAGGCAAACCCTCCTCTTATTCTTGCATTTTGCAACAGTTTTAATTTTATTCATGCTTTTTTTACCCTGCCAAATATATTTCAATACAATTCTATTTAAATCTTCAAAAAAAATCTTCATCTGTCTGGAATAAATATAACTCTAGGCAATATATTCATCTTAATTGTGGATATTCTCCCAATAGTTGGGAGATATTTGCAGTTTTTCCCATTTTATCAAAATGTTTTTTTATGTATTGTCTGTGTATGTTTGTATGTATATGTATGTATGTATGTATGTGTGTATATATATATATATCATTTTGGAAGCAGATAGGTAGATAGATGATAGATATAGACAGAAGATAGTCAGATAGATGATAGAAGGTTCTATTTATCCTTAATGATACAACCATACACCATCCACCTCTGTTGACCTCTGCTGAAGGTGACCACTGCTTTAACAATGCTAAATATTAACACAATGTGTTACTGATTTCCAGTTACAAAGTTATTTACAAATAATAATATACTAGCTATACTTGCTGGGTACATGAGTCAATAGATAGAAAAACAGAAGGGTAGAAAATCAGAATTATGTTTTTAGGAGATCTGAACTTCATACTGCATATCACATAAAATCTTCAGGCAGTAAAATGGGTGTCCTATAAATTTAACAAATTAATAAATAAAATATTGAGAATATAAGAATATCAAAATTACAAGAACATATAACTGTCAGGCACTGCCATTGATTTAACTGGAGGGTATGGTCCACAGAACTTGTACAAAGTTTGCAGTTGGAGAACTCATAATGACTAGAAGTTTTTCATCACCTAAGTTACATTATGCTATCTAAAATATACATTTTGTTGTATACCTGAATGTTAATAACGATAGTCATAAGAATGATGATACTGAAGGACTGAGATTCTTTTTGGTTAAAATAAAGACATTCCAAAATGTAAAACCTGTTTCAAATAAGAGTGGCTTTTCCATGAAAGAGCCAGCTACACAGATTAAGATACTTTTTGAAATATCAGCTAGCTGTGGTGATCAGACCTACATCACCAACAGAGCATTTAAACATAGATCTAGTAATCATCCCAACATTTACACCCTGAGTCTTTCTCTAAAATAAGTTTCATTTTAGTTTGTTGTTAATTATTCTTGTGATTCTGATATAATGATTACATCAGAACCATCTTCTTTGGGATAGAGGAGCATCTTATATCTCATATATCCCTTCCTGGCCTTCCATAAATCAGCTTTGATAAAATTTATAGATCTGAGTTGCATCTCCTCTTTAGTTTTGTATGTTTTATATCAATGATTGAGCTCCAAAATTGGATAGAGGAAGTATGTTTTAACCACCTAAAAGATATTATGGTGTTTTTTGTACAACTTCTGTGCTTTGATCACTTTGTAATTTTCATAGTTCCTGAGTAAAGATTTCTTTAACAATTCACACATTTTCTTCTCTTGGTTAGATTTCCATAAGGTCCATCTAATTATCAGGAAAAGCACAACTGTTATGACCCGATTTTGGTAAATCACAAAAAAATCCCTTAAACTGATTTCTCTAAGTTTAATATGCTTAATTCATCCATAATATTTTCTGTGCTTTTCAACTTATTCTGATCAAACTTTAGAACACTTAGAAAATACTAGATGCTATTTTATGTATTTTGTTCCCACTAAATAAATGCCAAACAGAACTTTGTTCCTCATAATTCCAGAAGAGAAAAACACTAACACATGGGGAGAAGGGGAGGAGCATGACTAGTTTTGGATGTAGGCCAACTTTTTTGGCTGGCCCTCATTGCTATATCAATCTTTATGAAAAATCATTTTCATTCTCCTAGATCTTCCCAAATTAAAACAAATTATAGAGATCCATTATCCATGGTAAAGATCTTGAAATATAAATACCTATTAACAAACAGTTTCTTCTGTTTGGTACATCTGTTTAAAAACTACCTTTGTTTTTTTCTTTATCTCTCGCTATTTCCTGTTTGAATTTAACTGAATCATCAAAGATATTGGTGATTCAACTTTCCTACAATTATTTTTGTCAATTTTGGAAGTCATTTCTGGTTTTAGATTGGCCCTTTAGATTGATACTCTGTGTTCTGGATAATTCTCCTCCACACATTTTTCTAAGTTTCATGTTGTATGCAGCTTCTTATGCTTTAATGTTCACATCTCTGAGGGAATGGTAGGGTTGTTGGGTTTTTTTTTAGTAATCTCCCTATTCAGTCTACATGGGCTAATTATGAGTAGAAATATGGGGTGTGGATAAGGCTAATGCTTTTTAAAATTTGATATTGGTAATATTCATCTTAAAACCATATTAGCAAAACTCATGCAGCAAATCACTGGAGATGCTCTAAGATACTGAAATCTGTCTCTCTGGAAATCATTCCCATGACAAACCACTTCAAAATTTGCAATGTACATTTAATTTTATGTCTACATTACTACAATTAAAACCTTCTTTTCATTAGTAATAGTGCTAAGCCAAAATGGAAGGAGTAAATAAGAGGAGAAACAAACATAGGCTTTCAGTTTTTATTTATAATATATTGGAAATATTTAGCTGACCAGAAACTAATGCTACAAGAGCAGAGTGTTGTCTCTACTTTTTAGTATGCTGTCTAGATTTGCCATAGCTTTCCTCCCCAGGAGCAAGCATCTTTTAATTTCTTGGTTGTAGTCCTCATCTGCAGTGATCCTGGAGCCCAGGAAAATAAAATCTTCCACTGCCTCAATTTCTTCCCCATCTATTTGCCAGGAATTGAGAGGGCCAGGTGCCATGATCTTAGTTTTCTTAATGTTGCATTTCAAGCCAACTTTTGCACTCTCCTTCTTCACCTGCATCAAGAGGCTCCTTAGTTCCTCTTCACTTTCTGCCATTAGAGTGGTATCATCTGCATATCTGAGGTGGTTGATATTTTTCCGGACAATCTTAATTCCAACTTGTGATTCATTTATCCTTGTCTTTCTCATGATGTGCTCTGCCTATAAGTTAAATAGGCAGGCGACATTTTACAGCTTTGCCAAACTCCTTTCTCAGTTTTGAACCTATCAATAGTTCTGTGTCCGGTTCTCACTGTTGCTTGCTTCCTGACCCATATATAGGTTTCTCAAGAGACAAATAAGATGGTCTGGTACTCCCATCTCTTTAGGAACTTGCCACAATTTGTTGTGATCCACACAATCAAAAGCTTTAGCATAGTCGATGAAGCAGAAGTAGATGTTTTTTCTGGAACTCCCTAGCTTTCTCCATGATCCAGTGTATGTTGGCAATTTGATCTCTAGTTCCTATGCCTCTTTGAAATTCTGCTTGTACTTCTGGTAGTTCTTGGTCCACATACTCCTGGAGCCTAGATTGTAGGATTTTGAGCATAACTTTGCTAGCATGTGAAATGAGTGCAATGGTGCAGTAGTTTGAACATTCTTTGGCATTGACCTTCTTTGGAATTGGAATGTAAACTCACCTTTTTCAATCCTATGGCCACTATTGAGTTTTCCAAATTTGCTGGCATATTGAGTGTAGCACTTTTACTGCATTGTCTTTTAAGAATTTGAATAGGTCAGCTGGAATACTGTCACTAGGGAATTAATCTTTATCACTATTATTCCTTTCTTCTCAGGGTACCTGTTATTGTTTTCTGGTGCTCAATAATCTCTGTTTTCAAGTATTCTATCACATCATTAATGTACTCAATTCCTTTTTTTGAACATTGAATATGAAGTATTCTTTCGAACTTATTACTGACTCTTACAACGTATGCTTCAAAATTATCCATCATAAAAGCATTAAGTTAACCTAATCCTGTGAAGCTTTTTCTCCAGTAATATTGTACTACTAACTAGAGCATACAAAACATTTGCTAGACCAATTCTTGAATACAGCTCATCTGTCTGGAATCTGCACTGCATATCAGGCATTAATACAATCGAGAGAGTCCAAAAATATTTCATGAGAAGAGTCCTCCACTTCTCTACACGCAAAAGAATATCCTATGCCTTTACTTTATTTTATTTTTATTTATTTTATTTTGTCAAACGATTATAAGATGACAGGTATAAGTATAAACATAGTTAGAAATACATGAAATGGATACATATAAGAAAAAAAAAACAATAGGACAGAGACAGTAGGCACGTTGGTGCACTTATGCCCCCTACAGACAGCTTAGGAAAGGGATGAGATCAATAGTAGACAGTCTAAGATTAAAGTTTTTGGGGTTTGGGAAAGAAACCACAGAATCAGATAGAGTATTCCAGACATTGACAACTCTGTTGCTGAAATCATATTTCCTGCAATCAAGTTTGGTGCGGTTTATCATGAGTTTGTATCTATTGTGTACTCTTGTATTGTTATGGTTGAAGCTGAAGTATTCATTGGCAGGTAGGATATTGCAATATATAATTTTATGTACTGTACTTAGATTGGACTGAAGGCAGCATAGTTCTAGGTTGTCTAGGTCTAAAATTTCAAGTCTGGTAGGTATTCTGCAACGAGTAGAGGAATGGAGAACTGTTCTTGTGAAATATTTCTGGACTTTCTCAACTGTATTAATATCAGATACATAATGTGGGTTCCAGACTGATGAGCTGTATTCAAGTATTGGTCTAGCAAATGTTTTGTATGCTCTAGTTAGTAGTGTGATATTACCAGAGAAAAAGCTACGCAGGATTAGGTTAACAACTCTTAATGCTGTTTTGGGATTTTTAGGCTTAGATAACTTAGAACAATGCTGCCTTTGGTCTGACCTAAGAGTAGTACATAAAATTATCCATTAATGACTACTTCAGCTTCAACCTCAACAATACATGAGCACACAATATATACAAACTCTGGGTAAACCACACAAAACTTGATTGCAGGAAGTAAGACTTCAGCAACAGAATGGTCAATGCCTGGAATACTCTACTTGACTCTATGGTTTCTTCCACTAACCCCAAAAACTTTAGCCTCAGACTGTCTGCTGCTGACCTCACCCCATTCCTAAGGGGTCTGTAAGGGGCATGCATAAGTGCACCAATGTCCCTACCATCCTTGTCTTAATGTTCCCTTTTATTTGTATCTATTTCATGTATTAATAATCATGTTTATACTTATATATTATCGCCTGCATGCTTGACTAAATAAAATAAAATAAAATAAATAACTTTGACCTTTTTCCCTGATCATTGAACACATGACTAGAGATCTCATAAATATATGTCCAAATATTTTTTTTTAGAGTTTTAGTCTTTATGGATTCACCAATACCATTGTGAATCTTCTCTGTATCATACTAAATCTCTCTTTTCTTAAGCTAAAGAAATGTAGATTTGGCTCTCATTTGCAATATAGATTTCATATTGCAAGGATTATCTTCATGACTCCGCAAATCCCCCTTTTCAAGTTGAGGCATAATTTTTAAGTTAATCTAGTCACAAAATTCAGTACTTCATATGTGGATATTTTTTTCCATAACTTAAGCCTTTGCATTCACAAGATCTTCTCCAAATACACCTCTCTCCTTAAGATTATCTTTTATAGGCAACTTGTTTCCATCTCTGACAAAATAAATTTGTAATTTGAAACCCAGACTTGCCATTCATTTGCTTTCAGCAAAGTTTTGTCTTCTATCTGCAAAATAAATGGAAGTATTGCAAACTCCATCCACTACAGTAAAAATATATTTCTTTAATCATGTGCCTGCATGTGCATTACTTTTGTAGGAAGGAGGCTAACTTTTAAAAGTTACCTCCAAAGATCTTCCCTGTCTTATTATGATAAAGTTGCTTCCTGCTTGTCTGTGTATATTGCTTCTATGATCCATCCTCTCTGGAATGTAGTTTAACTTGATTGTCAACAATTGTTTCTTTTCTCTCAAGGTACTTAATTTGCATATGTTTATTGCTGCCACACTTGTAACATCTTCTCCGTTTTTGTCTAGTTTTCAAAACAATTTCTGAACTCCCTGCTGAATTTTTGTCAGTATTTTCCTATAATGGTAAAATCTTCTAAAAAGTTTATTACAAATTGCAAGATTGTATCCTACTTGATTCTGAGAGAATTGGCATCAGTTTTAAAACATTTTGGCAGGCTGTTTAACATTACCCAATTAAAATTGTGTCAAGCAGATCACTTACCGAACTTCTAGCTGGTAGGACAAATAAAGATACTATTGATATAAATGGACACATATTAAGGAAAATCCAAACTCCAATAGAAAGTCTCTTTGTCCTCATTGTGGGGGAAAGAAGAAGAAGAGAAGGAAAGACAGATGAAACAGGCTGACAAAGAGAGCTTAAGAGTCTTTCAACTGAGGGAAAGCAGAGCACAAGTAAAACCGGGAGAATAGATAAGTAATATCATACATGTCCATGACATCATTGTATAAATGACATTGATTCTAATATCTGTTCCTAATACTCAAGACAAAAGGTACTAAAGTGCTTCTGAAGCTACATCATTTACTTCAGCAGTTTCTGAACATTTTCATGCAAAGGGTCTAGAAGAAGCAGCAGTATTATGAGACAATTTATTCCAGTAGGTAAGGGCTAGGTAAGGACAGCATCCCTCAGCCTAGTTACTGAAGCAAAATTGGAGGCAACAGATGGGGCAGGATAATCACTGCTGGCATAATATTTAGTTGGCTCAAGGACTGGTGCATGTATTGTAATGAAACTACTGGACAGGTGCTCTTCCTTTATTTCCTCTTTCTTCTAATACTGTGTGGTTTTAATATATTGGAGGCAACATATTATGTAATCAATTTGTATAATCCAACTTATCTCTATTCTAAAGTTTTCAAATTACTTCATATAAAACACTTGGAAATACTAGTTAGGTGGGCAACCAAAAACCTCGTTATAGAGATTGGCACATCAATGTTATCCCTATGTTTGATATACACATGTTGCAGAAAGCAGCACTAATTTTTGCTATTATTATTTTTATAAAGTTAGAGAAAAAATATTTACTTTAATGTTGCTATATTTGCTTTATATGATTCATTCTAGAAGACTTGAACAATCAAAAATGTCTGAGTTTATTTATTTCAAAATGGATAAGAGCTTGATAAAATGAGAAAAAGAGGGAGAGATTCGTGAGCAAGTGTGGCTTAACATAATAGCTAATTTTATATTGTTTTTACTGGGCCTTATGATGAGCTTATGTTCATATACATCTGCAGTGAGGCCAAGGGGCAAGTGATATTAGAATGCTCATGATGGTGTTGTACAAATGACATAAACTACACACTATATCATTCATGCTATTATACAATTGATGCAAATTGATGCAAATTATACAACTTATGTTGGCTGCATATTTTTGTGGCTTCTACTGGATATTGATGACCCCAGCAAGAAGAATTCTGGATAAGGTGCTTATTCAAAGACTTTTGTCTTTATGGACCTTCAAGTCAATTTTAATTCCAGGTAACTCCCCTGGACAGCTACTTACAGTTTTCATGGTAACATTTTTGGAAATAATATGCCTGTACTTTCTTCTAGAATGTGAGAGTGACTGGTCCCAAATCACCCAACTGCATGCCTTTCTGGATTCTCCACTCCCAGATAAACTAGTTTGCAGGCTTCATTCACTGAAATAGATTACACACCCCTAAAAAGGGAGATCAAATAGGATAACCCAAGTATGAATATCATTAGTTGTACTAAAAGAAGAAGAAAGCTTTCGGTTACATGAGTTAACATTTAATTTGAAGATCTGGGTAATTGTGAATTCTAAAGAATATTCTTCACATTTAAGACTTTACTCTAGAGGCCATTTTCTTAAATTAAGAACAGTAAAGTCCCAGAGTAGCATAAAAGAAAGCTTAATGAGAACCAATCTACTTACTTACTACGTACTCATTAGAAGATACCTAAAAGCACTGATGTTACCAGGTAGGTTAAACAAAACATGAGCAAAGAGAGAGCTCATTGCTCCTGAACTTGTGATTAATGTGCAATAAAAGAAAATCAGTCATTCCTATTCTTAAATGTTAAATTGTATCTGTCAAATCTATTGACTATATAATCGCTGCTATCTCTTTGGCATCTTAATACCTTTTGTACTGATGGATACCAGGAATGCTGACTCCTTGTGTGAAATATGGACAAGTTGTCTAGCATTTAGCATCTGTTTCACCCTATTCCACTCTATAGACACCCATACGTTGTTATCTAAACATTAATTTTTTTTTAAAGATTCAATGTCTTTAAACCCAGATTAATGATAAGTAGGAATCCATGGCAAAGGAAACAAATGGAAGAAGGAGCACATGGTGGATGTGAAAAAAAAACAAAACCCAAAAGATTTTAAGAGTACCACTGGGGAGAAAAATCCAATGTGAAGAAAAATACAGGTCAACAAAGAAGCCAATATGATCTTACACACACAAACAAAACATAATGACAATCTGAAAACAAGAAAAGATATATATAGGAAATGAATACTGGAAACCATTCCATGTCACAAAAGAATAATTTAAACCTCCCAGAACAGCAGAGCTGCTGTCAAAAAAGAAAAAGTTTATAACACTTAAATTGAAGAAAGATATCAAACACGCTGCCGTATATTAAAGGCAAGTCTTGGGTTCTTTATGCATTATTTCATTATTTGGATGGAGGATTGCTTATCATATCTGAACCTCATCCAAAATTAGGTAGAATAGCTCAAACAGACACAAAATTGTTAAGAGCTTTGATTTGGAAAATGGATTGAAAGTGACAGACTGAACTCTAACAGTAAGTGAAAATTTACAACAAAACTCACATGCAGAAGTATAGGATTAGGAATACATACTTTGGAATATTAATACCTTAGAATGGTAGATACTTGAAAATTGAATATGAGCTATAAGTGGGATGTGGCTGTAAAGAACTAGATGCAATTTTAGTCTGCTTGAACGGAAGTATATGGCCAGATCTCGTTTCAAATACTGTGTCTAGTTTCTGAGTACCATTGTTGAAAATGGTTAGGAATTGATTCCTATAACTCTGTGAAGAGAGATGATGAAACAGAGCATATTTACCCTTGAAAAAAACTAACTAAGAAGTAATAAGATAATATTCTTTTAAGTGACATCTGAAAGTATGTTTCATAGAAGGAGGTCAAAACAAGTTCTCTCTCACTTCAGAGTGCATAACACAGAACAATAGATTTAATGATGTGAAGGCAATTATAATTGAATGTTAGAAAAGGTGTCCTAGGCAAAAAGAAAAAGCCATTTAACAATGGAACTATTTACACAGACAGGTGGTGAACTTTTCTCTCCAGATGTGTTCAAGGGTATGCTAAACAACTATCAGATTGTTTTATTTTGAGCTAGGAGTTGGATTCAATTGGATGGCCAAATGGTTTCTTCCTACACAACCATACCATGATTCTCAAATACATATTCAGTCTTCATCCCATAGAACTAACACAATTCTAAGTGTAAGTTTGTGTAAGTCAGCAAAATGCTGACCGGAACAAATCTTTTATTTGAGAATTAACAGAAATGAGAAATGAAGCAATATGTAAACAATCCTAAACTTCTCTAGATTGGATATTTAGCTGTGTTGTTGTCAAAGCAAAACTAGAAAAAAAAAGTTAAGGTTTACCTTAATATATGAATTTTAAAGCAAGGACAATCCAACCCCAGTTTTGTTTATCACTCTGATATGCTAATTTGCTGGAAAATCTTGACTGCAATTTGAGTGCTGCTATCCTGCATTTGGATCCGAAGTTTTGAATGTGGATTTTTTTTAAAAAAAGCTCCATGAGATCTCTTACCTTTGCAAACACAATTTTCAACCAATTGGTTCCATTTATTGCTATCATTTGATGCATATCTTCAGCAGGATCACAAGAATATGGTAATGTTGAATCTGGAGTGCAAGAAGGAGGCTAAATTAAAAATATAACTCTTCGTTTTATCGAGGCAGTGGGGGCTGTAGGGGGAGTTGTCAGCTGTTTAAAAGACAAATACTCTCGGCATTCCCTTGTGCCAAATCAACAAAACACATCACTGTGATAATGTAATGGTTTCTTATAACTCATTTCTCAAATGCTATTATTTCTTCAGAATTTTATTGTTTTCCCTAGTTCAAAGTCTCTGATTTGAAGATAAATATTTGAGGTAAAATAAGCTTATCAGGGGATATATGGCAGCCATTGTGAGAACTTTAACACCCTATAAATCTATTTAAAAATAGTGCAGATGAATTTGTTTTTTTTTTTATAGAATAAAGGGAACTTTATTTGGTTAACACTGAATAATAAACTTGCTTTGTATATCTGCATTTAGCAAGCTTTGCAGCTCTCTACTCAAATATTTTATCTTGAAAAAGAACCATAATTATTATGCCACCATTATTTTCAGAAACGTCAACTTGGCAGCCTGATCCAGAAAGCTACATTCAGATAATGTTGATTTTAAATGGCAGCTTTAAAAGAAAAGCAACGTAGTCATCACAACTAACTTGGTTTATAGATGTCCTTTCCTTTAATCTTTCATTACACTTCAATTGGGTAAGGACATTTTTTTACACCATCTCTGTAGGATATCAGATGAATTCCATTTGAACTACAGCTAGTGTTCTATTCATATGGAGTCACTTATTTATTTATTTAAAAGACTTAAATATTGCCATTCATCTTGTAAAACAAACTCTGGGCATCTCATAATTGCTCTTGCTTAAGACTTTCCAATTATGTCAACTTAATGATCAAATAGCAAGTATTCTTCTTTTTCTGTGTTATATTTATCAGAAGGACCAGGGGAGGCATGATAGCAGTGTTCCAATATTTGAGGGGCTGCCACAGAGAGGAAGGGATCAAACTATTTTCCAAAACACCTGCAGGCCAGATAAAGAATGAACAAGGAGAGATTTAACCTGGAAATAAGGAGAAATTTTCTGTCAGTGAGAGCAATTGACTAATGGAACAGCTTGCCTTTGGAAGTTGTGGGAGCTTTATTACTTGATACTTTCAAGAAAAGATTGGACTGCCATTTATCAGAAATGGTGTAGGGTCTCCTGCTTGGGCAGGGGAGTTAGACTAAATGATCCACAAGGTCCCTTCAACTCTGTTAATCTGTAAATACTTAATGGACAATGTGTTGGATTAATAGTGGAAATAAGTTAACAACCACAAAGAGCCATATCACACAGGAAGGTGAAGCAGTGATTTTTACAGAGTTCTGGGACATTTCTCCTTCTCCCTTCTTCTCTTTGGTGGCTTACAAAAGAATTTTCCTATGTTTGTTCAAGGCTTAAATGGCACTCATTATTTTGAAGCTGTTAACACACATTTACCTCCTCCACTTTCAACCTAGATGTTTTCTTTGACATCTTTTTCTTTAAACTTTTTCTGCAATGTAACCAATGTTTTAATAAACTAAAATTAAATCATACTGTTAAGGTACAGAATGGAGTGAATATTGTAAGATGCACATTATATATATATTTGTTTTCTGAGGTTTTCGCGGGTATTTGTATGTGGATCTTTGGTTATTCGGGTTTTCTCCCGTGTAAAATTGGAAGTATCTTGGTGACGTTTCGATGAAATCTCATTCATCATCTTCAGGCTTGTGTCTTTGGCTTTGTGCTTCTCGGAGTATGTGAGCTTGCAGCTGCTTCTTCCTTTTAACTGCTGGTGGG
>NW_020769313.1:2228889-2252317 GCF_900518735.1 Pseudonaja textilis
CATGGAAACAGAAGCCAACAACCAACTTCCCTTCCTAGATGTCTTGATATACAAAAGATCCAATGGCTCCCTAGGACACACCATCTACCAGAAGAAAACACATACTAACCGCTATCTACATGCACTCTCACACCACCACCCAGCACAGATCAATTCCGTAGCCAAGACACTCATCTCCAGAACAAAATGCTTAGCCGATGAACAACACCAAAAAACCGAACTACACACTCTCACCAACGTACTTACAGCCAATGGATTCCAAAGAAAGAAGATTACCCACCTAATCCAAAAAGAAACCCCAACCAAAATCCAAGACAGAGAACAAGAAAACAGCAAAGCCCTCCTCCCATATATAAAAGGCACTACAGACAAAATCAGCAAGATCCTCCAAAAACACAACATTAAAACAGCATTCTGCACAAACAGAAAAATATCCACCATCCTAAGAAACCCCAAAGACAAAATCGAATTAGAAAACCAAGGAGTATACGAAATCCCCTGCACTGCCTGCCCTACCACATACATTGGACAAACTAACAGAAGAATAAGTGCACGCATTGAAGAACATAAGAACTCAATCAAAAAAGAAGAAACGACCTCTTCCCTGGTCCAACACCTCAAAGCCACAGGACATGAAATTGACTTTAAAAATACCAGAACTATCGCCAAAACCGAACACTTCAACAGCAGAATAATCAGAGAAGCCATAGAGATAGAAAAACGCCCACACAGCATGAACAAACGAGATGACACCTCCCGCCTTCCAGCCATTTGGAAACCCGCCCTCATGAACAGACGAGTACCTAACATGAAGAAGGACACCAGACTCACACCCATGAGAGCCACACAAGATGCCACCACCACACCTCCATGTAGAAAACAGACTCACACCCACTCAGAAGATGAGACACGACCATGGACCAGAAGCTGCAGTGCAGCTGCATCACTACCCACTTCAAACCCCTCCGAGCCATACATGAAGCAAACCGACACCCACTATGAAGATGCAGCACGACCACGAACTCGAAGCCAAACAGCAAGATCACAGCTCACCAACTCAAATCCCCCAGCAACTAAGACTAACCTGAGCACAACCAAGTCCCCACCTGAACAGAACACGCCTCCAACCAATCAGAACATGGCCAACCCCCCAACCAATGAGAACACAGCCAAACCCCCTATATATGTGCTGCTAAATCTATAACAGTTCCATGCCATTCAAATGAAATCCCCCCCCCCCAGTCTGAGCTTTCTCCAATTTTATAATTTAAATTGTCTCTATGATTTCTTGTAATGTCAACAGTTGTGCCATTTTCTTTTGTAACTTCTTGACGGGTCTCTTCTATTTCAGTATTTCCCAGATAATTAATACTTTGAAGTTCTGTGGCAAATATCTTCAGTTTGCATAAATATGTGTAGATTAAAAAAAAAACTTTATTAGTTGCAGCTAGACAAATCCTGTTTCAGTATGTCATAAACTTATGTTCCAGAAATATAATTTCTTTGTTTCTGTTCTTTCAACCAGTGAGACAATAAATGTACAGCTTTCTTTCCTAATTCTTAAATAGTTCTGACTGAAAATTAAAATGTCCCAAATACTATATCCAATTAAAAAGAGAAATTGTAAGAATGAATGCAAGTCAATGACTCTTGTAGATGAAGTATATTGTGGTTTGGTTATACAGCAAGAAAGAATGAGAATTGAATCACGCATACGCACACCCAAAATATTTTTTGTGATTTGCATAATTTTACTTACAACAAAAGAGAAGAATGTGATGGGTATGTATGTGTGTGTATGTACGTATGTATGTACGTATATATAAAATGTATTGGCCACCCATCTTACAGGCTAATTCTGGCCAGCTTACAGTCATAAAGATCTATTGATACAAATTAAAACATAAATAAATTAAAACCAAAGATTAAAATATAAGGACACGTGGGAAGGAGGAGGGCAGAGTGAGAAAAGGTGGGATCTATTGTTACTCCATCAACCACCTCCACTCTGCTGTTCCCCCATTGAGGCCCCAAGCCAAATGGGGGAGCCATATTTTTAGGCCCTGATGAAAGGGTAGGAGGGTTGGTACCTTATTTCTTACATCAGAAATAAAAACTAATTATATTTAAGATATTATTATTTAATCCATAATCACAGATACAAAACTGAAAACAAATATTTTTTTAAAAAAAATCCTGAAAACCTACATATTTGTTTCCCCTTCTTTTCTTCAAATGAATGGAACTGGATAATGCCCTGAATAAACAACATATTTTTATTTTCAAAATTATAATAACTTAAGAATTTTTCAGTTGAACACACATAGGTCCGCATGCTTTCTGCATTGTATAATCTGTAATAAACATGTGAATTCCTTTGCGAGCAAGAGAATACTGTTTGTAAGGATTGCTTAGAGATTCTGTTTATTATTCAGTTGTTCAGTTGCTTCCAACTCTGTGTCAGGATTGTCTCTCAGGAACAGCTTCTTTGCATTCTTACACACTCATGTTCATGCTCTCAGACTATCTTGTCTTTTTGCAGCCTCTTTTCTGATTGTCTTAGATTTATTTCCAAGCAAGATGTTTCTTGCTTTCCACTATGTTTTCAAAATGTTTAAACTTTCATTTTCATTGTGACTGCTTCTGGTAAGTTGTTTGGTTTTATTTTATCTAATACTTCATGATCTGTTCTTCTTGCTTTCCAAGGTATTTGCAACCATTTTCTCCAATGTTCAAAAGCATCCTCCATTTTTCTTCTGTCATACTTTGTGATGGTCTAGCTTTCAGAGTCACATACTGGCACAGGAAAGACCATGTACCTGACCATTTGTTTTTGTCTTCCCAACAACTATTAGTCCTTGCTCAGCTTCCTCAAAAGTCCTAAAAATTTTGATTCCCAATTTGAAAGAAACTTGCCCTCCACTACCCTCTTTATATCTACCAAGTCAGTGACAATGTCTACCTCAATGATCTCTTCACTGATCCAAAACACTATGTCTAGGACAACTGCTGAGGATTCAATCACTAAGATCATTTTTTTACTGATTCTGCATCTACGATTCACATCCCACATTACATTGTTTTAGATAAATAAGCTCTAAAAGCTTTAAACCCTCTTTTTGGACATGACTGCTAAGAAATGATGTGAAATTTTTTACCAAATTCAAAGTAGAGCTTCATGGAGATTTGGGGAATAAAATTTGGGGATCAGGATGAGCAAAGTTAGATTCATCTGCTGTACTTAAAGTAAAAAAAAAAATGGTTCCAAATAGCTCTTACTTACCCTGGTTCAGACTTCATCCTGACTCAGAACGCATTCTTAGGGAATAACCCAATCCAATACCTTTAAAACTATAACCCATAGTGGTATTGTGGCTTATTTACATTCTCTGGAATTTAATGCACCATTTTTCTTCTTGAATCATGGAGTATTCAAAGGCATCTAAGACAAAGTGTATTTCTCTCTGGTTTCCACCAGTGCCCTTGAAAAGCCGAATGATTTTTAAGGTTGGCTCTAAATCTGCTTACATCCAGTAATGCTGCTGCCTTTAGCTGCTAAAACAGCAAACAGAGATAAGGATACACACATTTTCAAATGTTATATTTTCTCTCCTGGGAGTGGCTGCCTTTTCCTTAAGCAAAGAAAATGGCATAACATGGGGGTTGGGGGGTGGGAATGGAAGGAGAATTAAAAGAAATGCTCCTTTCCATTCAGAGTGGGAATTATAAGATCAATAGGGCCCTTAGAAAACTGATTAAAAGTATAAATCCAGCAGAAAGGCTCTTTAGCAATGAACAGATCCCTCTAAAAATAGATTCTACTCTAAAATTCATGTCTGTAGATTGGGTTGGGAAGATTTTAAAAGTAAAAGAGAGAAAGAGCGAGAATGCATAGATGGCACGATAAGATAAAATCTAGGTATACTTTGATGGCAAAGTAGTTAATCATCTTTCAACAAAGATTGGTGGGATTTCATTGTTTGCATAAGAGGTAAGCATCCTGGCAACAGCTTGTGTCAAAAGTTATAGCAATTTAAAAGCACATTGTTGGCCCTCTCACAAAATGAATGCCATGGAGAGATCATCTATTTAAAGCAAATAAACACAGAGCTGCCAGCATCCAGTTGCCAAAAAGCAAAATATTAAATGACAGCAGAATTCTCCAAACTCTAGGAATAGCAATAGCCACAAACTCACAGCCACACTCCACCAGGAATTATCCAGAACCAAAGATAAGATACCGGATGATGAAAGAAACAATGCAATTTATAAAATCAGCTGTAACAATTGCAACCAATTTTATATGGGACAAACATCACATCAATTAAAAACCAGGATCCACAAACACTGCTGGTAATCAAATGCCACAATCCCAAATCCTTCTTCTCTACGCACACCAGCACCAAACAGTACCAGTTCAAATGGAGCAACACAAATATCATTGGCCACGTTACTACCTGCTAGGCTCATGAATTCATTGAAGCCTGACACTCCACAAGCAATTCTATCAACAGATCTATTGACCTACAACTAGCCTGTGAATCCCTCAGAATACAAATCAACCACACAGCCAACCAGAGACAGCACCAATCCATGCAAGCCCACCAGCACTTCACCTCCCAATGACCTTCACCTGAGGTAACCTCCCCATCACAACAGCCACCACAAGACCCTCACTTGATATACCCACACTTGATTTCTTACAAGACCCTGACCTGATGAGACCCTGACCTGATGTGACATCATCATCACAAGACCTACTGGCCACACAAAGCCCTTATAAACAGAAGAACACAGATACCTGCTAAAGTCTACTGAAGATGTTACCTAGCCTGGTAACAAAATGTTTGGAAACCAACCCACAAGCTCAAAGAATGAACCTTCACCTCCACACCTTATTAACTGTATTTCCCTTTGCCTTATTTTTCTGGACAGGTGGAAAGATACTGGACATAAAGCTTTATCTAGCAAGGCCTATTAAGGACCATATATATCTGTGTTTGATAAACACAGATATAGTAAAAATTTGTTGGTTTGTTTGGTGACATTCAAGCTCCTGCTGGTGATAGCGGTGATTAAACAAGACTGGGGACCTGAAGGGCAAACAAAGGACATGTCAGTAAGTGCCTAAGAACCAGACTACACATGGACAATATTATCTTTGCAATCACTGATATTTCCAAACTGAGCTAATTAAAGCTCCTTTTATGGATTGACCGATTTGAACTCGGTAAACCAGTCTTGTGGAGAATCTGTGACCCTCCAGGTGTTGCTAGGAATTGCAATTTATTGAATTGCACTGCCATATGATTTACAGTATTTGAGTTAAATATTAGGGCCCTTAAAATGATTGGGAAGAAATGCCTGGAATGCATTTTTTTTTCCAGCTAGCGTGAAAGCCAGAAAAAACAAGACTGCTTTAAGAAACAAATGTTTGGATAAGAGTTGAAAATATTCTTCCCCAATATTTTCAAAGAATTTTAATAAGCCACCCTATTTGTTCCTTGACAGAGGGAATTATAGTTCATCAGTATCTGGTGGGCAAATGATACCACATTTTCTTAATAGGATTTCTAATTTCTATTCTACCACATGTTATGATTGAGATGTCTCTCTTTGCAGGCAAGGTTGGTACCAATCCTATTTTTGCCTCCTGCTCTTTACAGTTTACAACAGGGCTGTCAAACTCACAGCCCCGGGCTGGATGTGTCACATGCATCTATGCCCATGCCTTGTTTAGCAAAGGGGGAAAAAGTCACAATACATCACGTGATGAGCTATGACAATGTGAGTTTGACACCCCTTGCTTAGAATGTTACTACTTCTTAAGTGGCAAAACCTGTTTCAAAATTATCAGTAGAAAAGCCATCTATACAGGAAATCCTTGAAGTATGTTCTTTTTAGAATTTTAATTCAGTTTTAATTCTGTGGAGAAATTAACCCATCACTATTACATTCTGAAAACTGGCTTTGTTTATGTGGACACTCACCTGGTGAGTGAGTTTAAAGTATTAAATTTTGAAGTTTTACAGAACTATCCATGACAACAAGCATCAGCTTTTGCTGGTAAAAGCCAGCAAAACTTCAGATGTAATGGTGGATTCACCACAAGGTTTGTATTCCTTGGATAGATTATTTGATATACTTCAAGTTCATACTCATAGATGAGACACAAGAAACTAAGAAAAAAAGAAGTAGAAATAAAATAAGCAAAGTCCACAGGCTTGAAATTATTGGCCTATTTTTTTTTTATAGATGACAACATAGGAAAGGGTCTTTGTTGACTGCTCTCAGGGATAAAGTAGCAATTTGTTCAATAAAATCCTTTATTAAAAACTAAATAGAAAACTCCCGTACTTCTGGCTTTGAGTAAGAGATGGCATGGTATTCAAACTTCCTCTCCAGAAACAACAAGGAGGAGCCAGGCAATTAAAAAATTAGCCAACAGTTGTGCAGGCACTGAATCATCCCTTACTTCTGAAACAGATTTCAGTGCTATTTTTCTTTCACCTTTTCTAAAATTTGCAACAAGATACTCTGATCCAGATATATCACCTTCAGTTTTCAAAGTTGCTTCATCATGCCAAAAGATACTTTTTTTTTCAATTTTCCCCTCCAAGTATTGACACAGCTGTAGTAACACAGCTACTGGAAACATTGCAATTTAGCACTAGATACACAGTACTTTCTCAGGTAGATTGGCCTCAGTCCTTAAACCTTATTTTTGATCTTTCTGTAAATGGCTAACTTGGACAATTCCCTAGAAAATTCAGGAATAGCTAATAAAAATAGGGAGTTCCAGTACATTTTGGCTCCAAGGACTACTGTTTCTCTGGTTTGAGGTGTCAGAGTCATCTCTAATCATAACTTAAAGAAACTTTGTGAATATTATTACCATAGCATCAAATGTAGAGGGAAGATTTGTAAGACTTGTAGAAGAGTAGTTAATAAGAGCCTTAGCCTGGTTCAAGAGACTGTATAGCATTTTGGATTTAATTCCAAAAAGGACCTTTGGAGAATACAGGGCTGTGAATGCAATGCCTGTCTACAGCCATTTAAAACAGCCATGTCTTTTCACTTGATCACACCTGTAAGGTCAGTTGCAGTGGCATTTGCCAAGTAATTTCCTTCCCCCCCCCCCTCAATCAAATTGACCAACCATAAAGTTACAATCAAGCCACCCCATTTTTAATTCATATTATATAAAAAATGCAAAGCTTCAATTTTACCTTTACGGGTGCTATCTTGACTCTTTTGAGCAAATCCCAAAGATCCCCTTCACATCATTACTGGATAGACCACTTTACTAACCATTGATAATTTTTTTACCTGGGTACAGTCTCCCAGGTAAACTTCCTCGTTAAAACTTTCTAACTTTAATGGGAAATTTTAGAAACTCAGTTTGAAACAATTCACATCAAAGCAACTTTCTGCAACTCAAATGTTTCAGTTATTCATAAATTTGGTGTGATTCATTGATTGACTTCTGAAAATAAGAAAGAAAGTGAGAATTTATTTCTAGGAAAGGGGGGGGCAAGGTAGAATAATTTTCTCAACATCTGCCACCCTGACTCAAATAAAGATAGATCCATGAGCACCAAGCTTAGTGTTTTTGATAGCATTAGAGCATCATGCAGTTCATCCACTTAACTCTCCAGACTGAAAATGTACTTTGGTGCAAGATTAAATGATGGTAATAAAGGACAAATGGCCATTCATTTCTATAGGTGCTATTTTTTTAAATCAGAACTGTGGCATTGGAGACAAAATGAAAGCTAGAGAATAGTTATGTTCTTTTATATTTGTTTTAGCTTTTATATTTATTTATTTATTATTTATTTGGGCTTTTATACTTTTATATTTTTATATCTTTATTATTTTTACAAATTACTCAAAGCAGCTAACATAAGATGAGTTGAGAAAGTGTGGCTGGCCCAAAATCACCCAGCCAGCTTTCATGGCTAAAGTGGAACTAGAACTCATAGTCTCCCACTTTCTAACTTAGTGCCTTACCCACTACACAAAACTGGCTCTAGTTACTTTAAAAAAAGGATTGGAATCTTAGAAATGATAGAAATCAGAGGTGGTATTCAGCAGGTTCTGACCAGTTCTGGAGTACTGGTAGTAGAAATTTTAGGTAGTTCGGAGAACCAGCAAATACCACCTCTGACTGGCCCAGTCCCCATCTATTATCTGCCTCCAAGTCCCAGCTGATTGGCTGTGTCTTCTTTTGTTACCCTGCACAGGAGAACGGAGCTGGAAAACAGGTTAGTAGGGTGGGGAGGGAATGGGGATTTTGCAGTAACCTTCCCCTGCCACGCCCACCAAGCCATGCCAAGCCCTCCAATCCATACCCACAGAACTGGTAGTAAAAAAAATTAAATCCCACCTCTGATAGAAATTA
Organism: Pseudonaja textilis; assembly: GCF_900518735.1. Next base: position 2,237,294 of record NW_020769313.1, read on the forward strand.
AATGCTTTTTATTCCCAGAGCTAAATCAGTTCAAAATGTGTGCTTGCACACACATATACATATTTCATAGCTTTGTGTAATCTGGTGAAAAAGAAACAAGCTATAAGAAAACCACTGAATGGCTAGGAAAAAGCAAATAATATTTTAATATAGTTCAGAGTAACTCCTGCTAGAGTTGTAATTCCTGGCTTCTGGGTTTTTCCCACAAACTTCTTTCAAATTAAGTGTTTGGAACACTTCACATTCTTCAAGGAAAATGGTACAAAAAGTATAACTCCTCACTTCTCTTCCTTTTGTTCAACACAAGCACATTTATTCTAAATGAGCCAGAGGGATTCCTTCATGGAATACAGTAGTTGGCTGCCATGTGGAGAAAGACACTATAGAGAGAGGTGGTGGCTTTCATGCTTAGAAAGCCTTCGAACCTGGCAAGTTGGTTTCTTCAGTTCTGCCTCAGGTGGCCTTCATGACTGGATTCTATCTGTAAGCAAGGGCAGAGAGAGTGAGAGGAAACAGAAACTACATGCTCTCGCCTAGTCTGATTTCTGTTCTCTAGAACTGGGCATTATTCAGTTGATAATGGATTATTTTCCTTTTACCAGATCTTTGAATCTTCCTAAACCTGATGCTGTGATTGACTAAAAGAATGGTATTTCAGAAAATCCTTGGTTTCTTTATCAAGAGCTTTGCTGGTGCAGTGGTTAGAGTGCTCTACTGAAGGCCACTTCTGCTGACTATTGGCTGCCTACAGTTTGGCAGTTCAAATCCCACCAGGCTCAAGGTTGACTCAGCCTTCCATTCTTCCAAGGTGGGTAAAATGAGGACCCAGATTGTTGGGGGCAATATGCTGACTCTGTAAAACTGCTTAGAGAGGGCTGTAAAGCACCGTGAAGCAGTCTATAAGTCTAATTGCTATTGCTATCATATGGGAAATGGCTTAGCCTGCAAGAAAATGTGACTCTATGATGCATATAACAATTTCATATATGCATCTTTCCTAAACTTATCTGAGTGGAGTAGTAGGATTCATAGGTATCAAGTAACAGATCTTTTATTTTAAACCCACTAAAAAAATCCACAAATGCATCTTTAAATCCTTTTATTTCTATGCATATGTGTCTCTTCTAGATTTATGCTGCTTCATACATAGTTTTCATTATGAAATATGAGCTATCCTACTAAACCCTAAACAAAATGCCATCTTAATGCTAAGTGACACAACTTCTCATTTCCTCCTCCTCCTCCTCCTCCTCCTCCTCCTCCTCCTCCTCTCTTCAGTTTCCTAGGTGAGCCACATAATGTATGGCTTTGAAAATCTAGACTCTTCAGTGTTTTATAATGATGCAGAAACTATAGTTTCTAGAGGTAACTAGAACTTCCAATACTGTCAACTACAACCAATTGTTGAGCAAGGACAATATTTCAAATGTGTCCAATTTGTGCGAGCTACTTATCGCATGCCATGGAAATGTCTATCTTTATTCCATGTGACCGTGTGAAATAAGAACCCACCTTTCCTTGAAAAATGTGGCACTTAGTTGAACCAACGGAATTACATTTACATAGTGATCTATGCGCCAAATGACTGAGGAAAATGAAGGCTTATATAGATTTATTACTTTGATTTATGTTACCCACCTGGATACTGATCCCCTCTCCAAAGTCGGGGGTGGCACCATAGTCTCTCAGGATGACATTTAAAGTGCTAAGTTAGACTGTGATGACTCACAGTGTTTCTAATATAAATAACAGTATAACTATATATTCAGAAATGAATTGGAGCCTTATTAGTTCCCTACTAAAAATTCTATCTGATATAAATTAATCATCATAACATGTCATCAGGGGAAAAAGTTACCATCATCCAAATGAGGAGGAGGCGAAATAGTTTGGAAATTGGTTTCTAAATTTGCTTTCGTGAAGCACTTTCCTATTTCATTTTAGTTTGACTCCTCACATAAACCAGCATTGTTTATATCAAGTTTTTTCTTGAGGCTAGAACAATCTGTCTGAAATTAGCTTGAGTGAAGAAGGCAAGGTGTCAAGCAGAAATAAATGGGTGATATTTGGAAAGCTGTAGTCTTCAGATGGTTACATTTATTTATAGGAAGCCAATTTTAATTCGGAAGGAAAATTAAGTTCACCACCCTCCAACTTTCCCTAAGTAAGTGTACAGAATTACAAACTTTACTTAGATTATAAAATACATTAATTTTGACTTTTGGGGAGATAGAAGCCAAAAGAGTCTAATGGTAATTTCACACATTATGTTAATGTTTCTATCGAGCCTTTCCAATACAATTCCAATGTGAATCTGTAGTTAAGGCTAACATAGAACAAGACTCAGGAAAATACTTTGAGAATTTTAATGATTACTCTAGTGTAGGCAAATTTGATAGTTATATTTAAAAAGTGAATTAAATTTATTCAGAAGTAGAAAAAGGAATCAGGGATTTCAACATTTTTATTGTCAAACAAAACATATTTGTATACAACCTTCCCTAGTAACTAAATTGTAATTTGTTTTTTATATCCACATATCTTAAAATTGCCAAGTTTGAAAAATACTCGTCTACTCCAAGCCAGAGAGTTGCTGTTATGATCAGAGTGGATAAAAGACACCGTGGCTTACTTAAGTTTGTATTTAAGAGGGAATGATAGATAGGAACAAAATGAAATAAATCAAGAATTCACATCAGATATGGCAGTCTTAAAGTTTAAAAATATTAATAAAACTGTTGCCTTAAGAGAAGAAAAAGAGCTGATTTAATGACTGTGTCATGAGTAAAAGCCTGGCTTCGGGCAGGATGTTCAAGTGCACCTGGTTTTCCAACTATGGTTGCTAATGGAATTTACAAAAGATGAATTGTTATTGCAGAGGCTAACTTGGTCTTTGCCACCATCTCAGAAAGAGTAAAAAAAACACCTATTCCATTCACAATGAAATTAGTATGTGGTTTTCTTCTTGCAAAGGAAAAAAATACTTCAACTTCATAGCATAAGAACTAATTGGGTTTATTACGTTTCATAATTAATTAACATACTTGGAGCTGAATCCAGAGATTTGTGAGTAACGTCCATGTATAGAGCAATCCCATGGACTATTTTACTGACAATGTCCTGCATGTAAAAGTCTATCCTATCTTCACGGTTTAGCTTCACAAAAGTTATAAGCTTCATAAAAGTCACCTTATGGCAAAATGGGCAGCAAACCAATTTAATAAACAAAGAAGGTATGCCAGATATAAAAGATTTGAGGATGGGAGGAAATTCCATATTTACTTTCTCTACACTACACCATACATTGTTTTATATATCTCTGTCATATCCTCTTTACTGACTGTAGGTTTTTTGTTTCCTAGCCTAAAAGTCCTAAATCATCTTTCCATACCAAATAACTACTTTGATCTTTGATCATTCTAATTCTCCTTTTCTGATTTCTTTGCTTTCCTTTACTTCCTGTACAGATTCATCTCATACTTCTTGATTTGCTTTCCTGAGGATATCATATGTGATGCTGCTGTGGAAATAAAGAATAGTCTCATCACAGATCAGCCTGTCATAGTACAAGAACAATAGCCCTAGGCTGTACCCAATATGCACCTACTATTTCTGGTACTAAAGTAGTCCCTGTGGATTTTACTTTGCTAGCCATTGCCAAATATAATAGACAATTAGAGTTGGAAGGGACCTTGGAGGTCATCTAGTCCAACCCCCCACCCAAGCGGGAGACCCTACACCATTTCTGACAAATGGCAGTCCAATCTCTTCTTGAAAGTCTCAACTGATGGCGCTCCCACAACTTCTGAGGGCAAGCTGTTCCATTGGTTGATTGTTCTCACTGTCAGAAAGTTTCTCCTTATTTTCAGGTTAAATCTCTCCTTGTTCAGTTTCCAACCATTATTTCTTGTCTGGCCTAGAGGTGCTTTAGAAAATAGCTTGACCCCTTCCTCTCTGTGGCAGCCCCTCAAATATTGGAAGTCTCCTATCATGTCTTCCCTGGTCCTTCTCTTTACTAGACTAGCCAAGCCCAGTTCCTGTAACCGTTCATCATATGTTTTAGTCTCCAGTCCTCTAATCAACCTGGTTGCTCTTCTCTGTACTTTTTCTAGAGTCTCAACATCTTTTTTATAATGTGGTATAGGGGGCAGTGCTCATTTCTATTTCAAGGCCATTGAGACAACAATGTCTGGAGACATTTCCACAATCATGTGGCTAGCATGGTCTCATGGAGCACTGTTACCTTCTCACCACATTTATCTACTCACATTTGTAGGCTTTTGAACTGCTAGGTTGGCATGACCTGAGGTGAGGACTGGAGCTCACCCTGTTGCATGGCACTCAGGTCTCGAACTTGGGCTGCTAGCTTTTCAGCCGATAAGCCCAGCATCTTAGCTGCTGAGCCACAGCACCATTCCAGGTAATAATGGTACACAGTATTCAGATCTAGCCATTATCAACAGGTGCTTCTTTGGGAATCCTAAGAAGTGTGCCATCTTTTTCACACCAGCTGCCAATACTACAAGCTCATATACATTCTGAAACTTTGGGAATTATTTCCTCAATACTAAGACCTTCAAGTACTTTCAATAACATAGCATTGCTTCTTTCAAAGACTCAAGCATCCTTCCAGTTCTTTCAATGCTGAGAGTCAGGAGATTATGAGGTTCTTGTTTCCATGTATTTGTGTGATGTAGAGAATAAGATATGGGTTCTAAATACAGTGTACCTTGGTACTCAGCTGTTTTGAAACTCATCTAATATGATACTCAACTCGTTTTGATGTGAAAATTTTGTTCTGGTGCTCATCATTTGTTTGGTGCTCAAGACACAAGCTAAAACTTGTTGGTGTTGGCCACTCTGTGACTCATTACATTATTCCTTATGGCAAAAAATTGTTTAGTATTCATCATTTTTTGTATTCATTGTTTTTTTTTTTTGTATTCATCATTTTTGGTATTCATCACACCTTCTGGAACCAATTAATGATCAGTACCACTGTATTTTTATCATATCAACTTTGAAAGAGAAGGAAATACATTTGAAATCATTTTGGGGTAGGACATAGATTATAACAGATAATCATTATCTCTGCATTCCCCAGACACACATAGTTAAGTTACATCTAACAATAATTCAGACAATACTGATAGTAATTCTGCCAAAGAGTTTGCAACCTGCTGGTTTCTGAAAGGTTTCTTTAACAGTTTTGTAAGGATGGAGCTGGAAGAAAGGCCACTGCATGTCTATATTGATGAGGAAAGAATTACATTTTTTAAACCTTTTCCTTATTGATGTTTGGAAATGGGCAATCCTGCAGAGAGCTATCCTAATTATGTCCCATTCAGTACAGTGGGGTTTCCTTCTAGATAAGAAGATCTAGGCCTGCAATCTTATTTCAAGACTGCTAACCCAAGTAGGAAGATGAAAGAGAATGGATGAATAGCAATTTGTATATCTCATTACTGCCAAAATGTTTCCTGAATACTAATGAGAACTGATTTTTAACTGAATAAATGAGTAAGTAGAAATAGAGAACATTTCTAATGCTCACCGCTTTCCTGTACAGTGTGCATACGCATGCATGTGTGCGTGCGCGCACGCTCACACACACACACACACACACACACACCAGGTCTAGGAAATTTGTCTGCCTACAATTTTTCTTTCTGAAATCAAATTGTTTGCTTGTGCTTTGTCTGTTTTAATCAATATAATTTGATCCCCTGAAGAGCATAGAAAGATAAGGTCGATTGTAGAATGCCTCATCTAGAATGACAAGGGTTTTTCATTGTTTTCAGCATCTGTATAAGATTATGAATGATTCATGATCAAATAGATCCACTATATTAAATGAAAATAGTGTAGACCTGTTAGTGATAGGTTGATACTACTGCAGCATTAGTTTTATGAATTGATGGCAGGGCTGACAATTCAATTTGAAAATAACACTTACAAAATTCATCTACCAAAGCAGCTGTTTGCAGACTCAGGGCATAATATTTGGAAAGTCCAACTCCAGAAAATAAGCCACCATTCATACTTTATTTCTCCATTGAAAAAGATAATTTGTGAAACTGATGGTTGCTTTATCGTTAAACAATATATATGGACATTCCACTGCATCATGTTATAAACATAGAATTCAAGAATTTAAATTAATGACTTCTGGCTGATGTCACCGCAAGGTTGGACACGAGGAGCTGATCTCTGTGTTCCTTCACTGAGTTCTTCCCATTGGAGGGCTCTGAAAAGAGGGGTGGTGAAGTAAAGAGGGTCTCCCTGCAGGTCTTGGAGAGCAGCAACTCTCCTGCTTGACCCAGGGTTCCTTCCCTCTCAGCCATGATGAGGAGAAGAGGCAGCCATGATGGGACATGAAGCTGGGACAGCCAAAGCAATAAAGTAATGTGCAGGAGCAGTGTAGATGAACAGTGACTAGAGTGGGTAAGAAGAATCCTTTTTTATTTAGACCCTAAACTTTTTTTAAAAAAAGGAAAAGGAAAATCCAGGAAAACAGAGTCTTAGAACCATTTCTTAAAGCAGTGAACAACCATAGACAGAAAAATCCTAGACCCAAAAGAAAGAAAAAGCTAAAGACCTTTTAAAACATAGAAAATTGGATTTTTAAACTTGGTAAGCATTATTTTGGAAAGGCATTATAAAATGCTGAAATTATCTACTTGAATAGCCATCTTTGCTCCCATAAATTTTACTAAAATTATTTTAATCAATTTATCAGACTGGAAAAAATGCTGAAACCTAAGCTGAAAGCACCATCTACTGGTGAATGGAAAATATACCATACCCCTACAAGCCTATTGCAAGGCATAAATGGAAAATAGAAAATATCCTACAACTGATAATGAATGAAGATCAAAGAGTCCAGGAAAGAGAGTAGCAGAAAGAATGGAGGAAAAGATAGAACAGACAAACCAGCAAATAAAGCAAGAAGATGAGAAAGAGAAGACGATAAAAATAATGATGACTGATGAAGTAAACGAAGGGAAAAGTACTTTAAGAGATTTAAAAATGGAAGCGGATAACCTTGAAGATACTTTTCAAAGGGAGATAGGGGTTTGGGTGGACATTCTGGAGACCTGGCAGCTTAGGAGGATAGAGATGGGAGGAATATTCAGACTGAATGATGAAGTCACAGAGGCTGATAGAGACAAAGATCTGAGAGGGATATGGGAGGCAAGCTAAAAAAACGAATAAGAATTGAAGATTAAAATGAACAAGAGATGATGGATAGAAAAAAATATTTCTTTTTTCTTTTTTTCTAATATAATAATGGCCTGATTAAAAACTAGAATAGAGGTAGAAATAAGAATACACACCCTTATATAAAGCAATAGTTAGATGGAAAGATTGGAAGTTGAAAGATGGTATTATTAGGTATATTTAAATAATAGGAAAATTGGTACTAGAATGGCATATTGTAACTTTGAATAACTAAATAACAAAGGACTATGTTTTAATATAAACATGTGTATTAACACTAGGATTAGTAATGGTGGCCTGGCTAGAAGCTAGATTAGAGGTAGAAATGAGAAATAGGGGAAATATTAGCAGATATAATTTTTATATAATAGAATATAAGTAATATTTAGATGGAAAGGTTAGAGGTTGAAATATGGTATTACATTTAATAATATCACTGGCATTAAAATGGAATATTGAAATATTGAAAACCTACTCTAAAACTAAGATGATTATATCACTACTATGATTATATAAGCTTGCTTAAAGTAATAATTATTATTATTGTTGTTGATATTGCTGTTTGTATCAAATTGAATTATACCTAGAGGCCATATTGTTCATGTATTGATATGGATGAATATCTAAAAATAAAAATCCAATAAAACTTTTTAAAAAAATTTTTAAATTAACATTATTAATTTCTTTCTATGTTCTTCTTTTCTTGAGATTCATGTTTATTTTAACTTTATTAAGGGGCTATCCTACCACCAATTACAACGTGTGCACATTTTATAAAAGTAGCAAGATAAAAGTATGCACAGAAAGCTATGACTACCTGAGGAAAATCAACATTCAGCAAAGATCTATCTCACTGACCCTTTAACATTTCTTTGAAAACATCAGTACATATGTGGCAAAGGGTGATCAGGGACAGTGTTGCTTTAGAATTGACAAAGTCTGTTACCTCAGACTGCTAATTATGTTTCTTATATCTTTTTTTTACATCAAATTTTCAAGGAATAAAATGCATAACATGTGGTTTGAAAAAAAAGTGAAGAAAAAAATACACCAGAAAAAGAAGAAAAAGTATATATTGGTTTATCAGATAACAATTGCAATTCTAAATATAGTTATCTAATGTAAATATTATTCAATACTTATGGTATAATATATACATATTCAAAAGTCAATGTATTTATTTATGATGCCATAAATAAGCAAATGCCTATAAAAAGCATGTTCTAAGCCCTGTGTTTCACACTTATATTTCATTTCTATTTGTATATGTTATTTGCATAGGGTTTCCTTTGGAAAGGGCATTATTGTTTTTAATAGCACCATGGATATTTAAATTTTATTTATACTATATAAGCTGTCAAGAATAATTTAATTGCAGTAGGAAATAAGTTTAATGAACAAACAAACAACATGGAATTTGTGGAATTTGTTAGCGTTCCCTTCAAAGTGAATAAAAGGATTACAAAACTGTAAATGTAGTCCCACGTATTTAGGTACAAAAGAGGCATCTCATTGGAAAAAGCCATTTTTATTTCATATGGATCTGCATTTATGACAAATTTCGAAGGATTCGAAGGAAACCATTAACTCTGTGGCAGCTTTGAGATTCTTTGAGAAACAACAGCAGGCGTGAAAGAAGAAACTGGTAAAAAAGTAATAAAACTATGAACAAAGGATTCACCACCACCACCACCACCACCACCACCCCAAAAAATATCCATACACGATATCCACTTATGTCATAATGGATCTTGTCAAACCTATAGTAAAAAAAAATCCTTGGAATGCTATCTGCAATTTTGGTCTCCAAATCTCAAAAATATTTTATGAAGTTATAAAAAGTAATGAAAAGACTAACCAAACAGCAGTTGGGGAAACTCTCCTAAGAGAAAAGTTTGCTGCAGTGGATTTCAATTGAACAAAAATAGGACCCAGAGTGGACATGATATCAAATTTAATTAAAACATGCTAAATATGGAGATACTTGATAAAAAGAAACTTTCTTTTTTCTCCTGCCACTGTAGCCTTTAGCCTTGTGTGAAGCTTGATGAGGAAAGATTTTTTAAAAATGAAAGAGAATAGACAGTGGCCCCCAAACTTATGGGGACCAGGAACTGGTTCCGTGGAGAGAGGTTTTTCCACAGACCAGAGTGTATTGCCTGCATCCTATGGATGGGGTTTTGCTTGTTTTTGTGGCCCAGCTTCTGACATGCTGCAGACCGACGCCAGTCCATGGACTGGAGGTTGGGGGTCCCTGGCATAGGACAAATAGAAGAGCAAGGATTTTAGAATCAAAGAAGAAGATCTTTATCTTCTTAGCAATGAGCATGGTGCTGCAAAGTGACAGGCCCAAATCGTATACAGGTGAAACTCAAAAAATTAGAATATCATGCAAAAGTTCATTTATTTCAGTAATGCAACTTAAAAGGTGAAACTAATATATGAGATAGACTTATTACATGCAAAGCAAGATAGTTCAAGCCGTGATTTGTCATAATTGAGATGATTATGGCTTACAGCTCATGAAAACCCCAAATCCACAATCTCACAAAGTTAGAATGTTACATGTAATCAATAAAACAAGGATTGTACATAGAACAATATTGGATCTCTGAAAAGTATAAGCATGCATATGTACTCAGGACTTGGTTTGGGCCCCTTTTGCAGCAATTACTGCCTCAATGTGGCATGGCATGGAAGCTATCAGCCTGTGGCACTGCTGAGGTGTTATGGAAGATCAGGATGCTTCAATAGCGGCCTTCAGCTCTTCTGCATTGTTTGGTCTCATGTCTCTCATTTTTCTCTTGGCAATGTCCCATAGATTCTCTATGGGGTTCAGGTCAGGCAAGTTTGCTGGCCAATCAAGCACAGGAATCCCACAGTCATTGAACCAGGTTTTGGTGCTTTTGGCAGTGTGGGCAGGTGCCAAGAAAATGAAGTCAGCATCCCCATAAAGTTCGTCTGCGGAAGGAAGCATGAAGTGCTCCAAAATCTCCTGGTAGACGGCTGCATTGACCCTGGACTTAATGAAGCACAGTGGACCAATATCAGCAGATGACATAGCTCCCCAAATCAACACAGACTGTGGAAACTTCACACTGGACTTCAAGCATCTTGCAGTCTGTGCCTCTCCATTCTTCCTCCAGACTCTGGGTCCTTGGTTTCCAAATGAGATGCAAAAGTTGCTCTCATCAGAAAAGAGGACTTTGGACCACTGAGCAACAGACCAGTTCTGTTTTTCTTTAGCCCAGGTAAGACACTTCTGATGTTATTTGTTGTTCAGGAGCAGTCTGACAAGAGGAATACGACATTTGAAGCCCATGTCCAGGATCTGTCTCTGTGTTGTGGCACTTGCACTGACTCCAGCCTCAGTCCATTCCTTGTGAAAGTCCCCAACACTGTTGAATGGCCTTTTCCTGACAATCCTCTCCAGGCTGTGGTCATCCCTGCTGCTTGTGCACCTTTTTCTTCCACCCTTTTCCCTTCCACATAACTTTCTATTAATGTGCTTTGATACAGCACTTTGGGAACATCCAACTTCTTTTTCAATTACCTTTTGAGGCTTTCCCTCCTTATGGAGGGTGTCAATGATGGTTTTCTGCACAACTGTCAGGTCAGCACTCTTTCCCATAATTGTGATTCCTACTGAACCAGACTGAGAGACCATTTAAAGGCTCAGGAACCCTTTGCAGGTGTTATGGCTTAATTAGCTGATTAGAATGGGACACTTTGAGCCTAGAGTATTGAACCTTTTCACAATATTCTAATTTTCTGAGATTGTGGATTTGGGGTTTGCATGAGCTGTAAGCCATAATCATCTCAATTATGACACATAACAGCTTGAACTATCTTGCTTTGCATGTAATAAATCTATCTCATATATTAGGTTCACCTTTTAAGTTGCATTACTGAAATAAATGAACTTTTGCACGATATTCTAACTTTTTGAGTTTCACCTATATATGAGTTTTTGAAGGGGGAGGATTTGGAATATTTCCAGCCTATAACAATTTTAAAACAGTTGGATATAGCTATAGATGACAGACATAGATGGTATAGAACCTGTCCCTGTTTTTAACTTATAAGGGTTAAATTTTAGTGATTTTCACAGGAAACTCTAATTCCTAGAGCAAGTAACGATCTCACTTCCTCTACCCTCTTATAAAAGCAGTTGTTTCACTTCATCGTAGGAGCAGTTCTAGTATTGGAAGCTTCTGGGTCAAAGTGATAAAAAAAATAACATTTTTGAAAATAGTATGGCTTTCATGATGCCCTCTGAGACTAACCACAGTCACCTTGCATCTCACCATTGATGTCTTTACTTAGAGTTTGTGCAATTTAGAATTATGTGGAGTTTTTTTTCATTTTTTTATTTATGCTTGCAAATTCAGTTTCCATTAGTATATGTTCTGCTTCTAATTACAGTCTTGTAATTCAAATATGTGTTAATTTGTTTGTTAATGTGAATGTTACTTTTTACATTAAAGCAGTATATAAAACAACTATAGTATCCAAATCCTTGCTGTGAAAGGAAATTCATAATTAATTTCCAATCTCTGTACAAGAATATACAATGTACAAGAATTAAAGCATTAGAAGGAAAGGGACATTTTAGATATGACTGGTTTTACTCTGATTGTGGTAAACCTGTTGCAGGTATCATACACGCAACCTGGCTTAAAAATAGGAGTTAATATACTGAAGCAAATGGATATGTCGGCTATTTTCTTTCTAGTTTATTATTCTAATACAGTAATGAAATTATAAAATGCTGTAGTTGTGATTGGTAACCATTTTACAACTTCAGTTTATTTTAGGAAGCATAAAATGGCAATTATATGAAAATATTCAAAATGACTTAAATCATTTTGGTACTTCAAGTCTTGTTAGGCAGAGATTCATTTTTTAAATTTGTTAATTTATTTCCTAAAATATACCTCAATTCCTCAGTGGAGTTTAAAATAAATTATACAATCCCCTTTTCCTTCATGATAATCCTAAAAGGAAGTTTAGGTCAGGGTGTCAAACTCAAGGCCAGGGTGTCAAACTCAAGGCCTCCAGCCCACAGGGTACTTAGATCTGGCCCACAGGGCTGCCCTGGAAACAGTGAAGGACTGGCCGGCAGTGCCTCTGCCAACAAAAATGAAATTCAGGAGGGTCAAATATAAGAGCTCTGTTTTCGCTGGCAGAGAGTTGCAGGAGACTGTCACAGCCAAAAACGGAGCTTGGGAGCCTGTTTTCACCATCAGAGCTCTCAGGCCACCACAGGCACCTGAACAGGGGTGACATCGAGCCAGCTACCCTCATCCTGGCCATGCCTACCCCAGCCCCCCAAAGTCAAACACAATTCTAATGCGGCCCTCAATGAAATTGAGTTCGACAACCCTGGTTTACGCTGAAGATCTGCCCCACAATGTTGGATTGAGTATTAGAATTTGAATCTTCCTAATATTAGCCTGATAATTTAATCACTTCTCCATAATGTCTTGTGTCCTTTCTACATGAAAATTAGAATGGGGCAACACATCTTTTGATTCTGCACTTTGAGGTGAATTTTCATGAACTCCATGTGTTGAGATTAAAGTATTTGGCTTGCATCAGAGAGATGCAGATTCAAGTCCCACTTATAAATTACCTAGGTGCCTGAGAATCAGTTAACTCTCAGCCCAATTTGAGGGGAAAATAGGTTTGGTACTGAACTTAGGTACAGTGAATACCAATAAATACTAATGCTCTTAAATATGTGAAGCAAAGAATAATCATGCTTTATACTTTGGCTGGGTTCTAAATGTTATAGGTTAAACTTTGTGATAATGGCATGCAGTATTTACTGGAAAAGGTATTAGAACTACCGGCAGCAGTTATTGGCCCTGTAGAAAGCAGCTCTGTTCTGCTTCAAGATGGTATATGGATCCTACCGTACATCCTATAGTAATTTGATTCTGGATTACAAAATCAGCTCAGTGAATCTAATCAAGGTGGGCCAGAGACCCCTTTGCATCTGACTCAAAGTAGGACAGCTACTACAATTCAGAATGTTACTTTGGTTTGGTGCTTGGCTTGGAGTCTCCCATTTGACTCTGTTTAATCGAAACATATCTTCAAGGGTCCCTACAGCCCTAGTAGACATGATCCCATTATCACATTCCATTAAGCAGGTGATCATTCAGAAAAGGTGAAAGAATCAATACTCCCTAGGAGATTTCACCGTTTCTGGTAAAACACAGAAGTGATCTGCTAAGTGATTCACTGCTACTAGCATCTTCCAACTTCACTGCTCCCCAGTTTAGGAGCCTGTTAGCAGGGTAGCTGACCTTCATGTCTTGTATACGTACACTTATGTATTCTAAATGTACATTCACAGCACTCATTGCTTATTCCCCTTTGTCATCATGAGGCAGAATAAGAGAACCTGATGGAGAGACTCACCTTCTCTTTTTCCAAAGATGGCTAACTTTGGGCTCTTCCTGGGGATGTCAGCTGGGTCCTATTACTCAGCCTACATGGCTGATCCAGCCAGCCTCTTCTACTTTTTTGCAGGAAGATAGGAAGTCTCAGAAGCAGGTTAGGCTTTGCAGGGGGTCATTGCTTCTGTATTAACACTGTCAAAAAAATCCAGGACCTAAATCAGAGCCAATTTGAATTGGTGCCAGTCCCTCTGTAAAGAGTGCCTGCAACAGGCAGAATGTGGATGAAGGTGATTATCTTCAAGTTGCTTGTAACCCTTTAGGTGAACATGATCATTTGTGAACCCTTACTTTAACCAAATGCCTATTATTTGGTTTGCTTTAGAAATGTTTCATAGCATGTAGGAATATTGTTTGTAACAATATAGATTTGTGCACCCTGATTCAATTTTCCAAGCTTGTGTAATTGATTTCCTTTATGTAATTCATTAACTCTGTTTAATTCATCTTTGTGAAACTGAAGTAAAAACTGATGCAATGGAGCTCAGGACACAAGTTCATTAATTTTAGATGCAGCATTTATCTTAATAAGTTATGGAACCGTGTGATTTTGTAATATAGTATTATCAAACCATGGACATTTTCCTTTGTCACTTTTTTTACATAATAATAAGATTTAAGAATTGCAAAGCATAATTTCAAAGCATGGGTTATGCAAATTTCTAATGCAGTTTGGATATGATATAATCAAATTGGACAACCATGATTTGTCTGAAATTGAATAAGTTTTCTTGCTTGTGCAGGGGGTTGGACTAGAAGACCTCCAATATTCCTTCCACCTTGTTATTCTGTTAAATCTTTGTCCAGAGGTTGGTAAATTTTAGTGATCAGACAACTATAGTTGTCTACTAATTACATTTTGCAAGATCAACTCAAAGGAAAGGTGTTTTTCTTTAAGTTGAAAGAATTTTTTAAAGCAAGAATAAGTTGAGTTTTTTTTTTTGTTCTTGTTGATTTGATTTGTGAAACATAGAAAGGTTGGTCCTTATAAGCTTTCCCAATAACTCATATTTAGCATTGGATGTATTCAAGGAAAACAAAAATTGTAATCCCTAAATATGATACTCAATTAATATTTCAACAGATAAATTGCAGGGTTCTTGCTTAAAAATTCATGATGTGGAATGTACAAAGGGATTGAAAAAGTGTGCAATTGTATCTAGGTTTATGGAGATTCATCATGGTTGTCCTAAAGGTGCTTTTTCAGGAGGAAGCTGGACTTTCTTGTTTTTTCTTTGAAGATGTTTCATTTCTCATTCAAGAAGCTTCTTCAGCTCTGACTGGATGGTGGGGAATGGAAGGATTTATAATCCTTGCAGTCAGCTGGTCATTTGCA
>NW_020769313.1:2268405-2312880 GCF_900518735.1 Pseudonaja textilis
GAATAGAATAGAATAGAATAGAATAGAATAGAATAGAATAGAATAGAATAGAATAGAATAGAATAGAATTTTTTATTGGCCAAGTATGATTGGACACACAAGGAATTTGTCTTGGTGCAAATGTTCTCAGTGTACATAAAAGAAAAGATATATTCATCAAGAGTCAAGAATCATAAGGTACAACACTTAATGATAGTCATAGGGTACAATAAGCAATCAAATCATAGTAGGAAACAGTCAAGGATACAAGCAACAAAGTTACAGTCATAGAGTCACAAGTGGGAGGGGATGGGTGATAAGGAGTGATGAGAAGATTAATAGTAATAGTAGTGCAGACTTTGTAAATTGTTGGACAGTGTTGAGGGAATTATTTGTTTAGCAGAGTGATAGCGTTCAGGAAAACACTGTTCTTGTGTCTAGTTGTTCTGGTGTGCAGTGCTCTATACCATCGTTTTGAGGGAAGGAGTTGAAACAGTTTATGTCGGGGATGTGAGTGGTCTGTAAATATTTTCACAGCCCTCTTTATGACTTATTCAGTATACAGGTCCTCGACTGAAGGCAAGTTGGTAGTAATAATATATGTGCTTCAACATTTTGTATCTGTTGCGGTTTCTGGGTGGTTTTCAAAAGCAGCCCCGTGAATTGTGCATTGCATAAACCAAACAAGTGATCATCAGGTTATGGTGACAAGAACCTCCAGCTACAGAGAGCACCCAAAACAGAGTAATATTCATAATATTCATTGATAAATACAGGCCTCAGTAAGCATGCATTTTTAAAATCTATTTATGGAGGAACAAATGGTATTACTGATTTATGCTTAAGCAGCAGGTGTGGTTGCTAATTAACAGACTTTATGTAAACATGGCATGTCTTTTTTGTATCACAATTTTAATCTACATCTAAATTTCAAAACTAATTGGTACTTAGTGGAGAAAAACACACTTTAAGGAGACAATACACTATATGTTAATATCATTTTTCTAGGAAAGTTTCCTACTCTTCTTATTCCTAGGGGGAAAAACTAATCGCTTATTCAAAGGCGTGGTTGCAGAAATGGCACAGAGAACAATCTTATGTTTTCTTTCTTGCCTTTCAAACGATTTCTAAAAATTTCCCTCATTGAAAATAGGGGATGTAGCAATAAAGATGTTCATGCCAAAGGAGAGAATTGTTTATTATTTGTGCAAGATGCCTGCAGTCATTTTAATATGACTTTTCAACTGGAAAATGCCTTTAAATGATTCCTTTCAAAGTTCCGTTGGCTTCATTCACAGCAGACTTCCACCCTTTTCTTGGCATAATAGTTTGCCTGTGCTTAAGTTAGCAGACGTGATACACATGTATTTATGTATTTATTTATTTCTCATATGGGTACACCACTTCAAACCTGAATGGTTTTACAAGGAAAAACAAGAGATTAAAAAAAAACAAAGCAACTACAATTCTATAATGAGAGTGACATGGATCCTATCTAAATTAAATGAATTAATATATAAATAAATGAAAATGCCATCTATCAGGGTAGGACCAAACTAACACCCCCTTATTGTATCCCCATATTTTTACAACTCTGCTGAAACTCATCAGGGAGGAAAGCATGCTCACAAGGTGTGTCATAAAAGGGGGAACCCTCCCTATGGAGGCCTGATTACAGGGTCACCTTAGATGAAATTCCCTCAGTATCCCTTTGCTTTCCCTAATACACCAAAGGACCGGAGGTTGCCTTTTAGGTTAAGCGTTTATTCAGCTGAACAAATACGGGCTCCTCTAACAGAGAGGAAGCCCTGACCACACAGAGATTCTTATATTTATACTTGTCTTATACTCCAACCAGCTCAGCTGGCACACAAGAGATACAGGAATCACCCAGAAAGTTTGGCACATAGCAGATAAGATATCAGGATGTTCCTGGCACACAGGGAGGTTCTTTAGGGACATCGGGTGGACTGATGTTCCAGGATATTAGGTGTTTTCCTGGGGACTTTCAACAGCCTTGCAGGTGCCTAGAGATATTTATTTATTTTATTCATTTATTGGAATTTGTCAAACACAAATGAGAACAAGAATAAGAGAATAAAGCCCTTCCAGTTTGAGTTCCTTCGGCGACAGACAGAAATCCACGATCATGCATGGTTTCGGTCTGGGCTCACCGCTGGAGCACCCTGAGCTGGCTGGTTTCGGGGCTAAGCCACCCTGTAGAGGTGGTGAAGACAGGGGAGATTGCCAGCAGGGTTGAGGAGAGCCGCATCTCTCCTCCTCAGCTGATCATTACTCCCTTTCCCAAAGGCGGTTGCAGTGGTGGTCAGAAATGGCCACCACAAAGAAGACCTCAACTGGAAAAGAATGTGCAGGAGGAAGATAAGTGAAAGTTTTAGCTGACTGGGTTAAATTGCAAAAGCAACAACTAAGATACCCTGGAATTTAAATTTACAAAAAAATAACATCACTCCCAAAGAAGAGTTGGAAGCAGCGAAGGAAAGTGAAAAGGGAAAGGTTTGGGTTTTTTCTTCTTCTCTCCCTTTCCCTATACTGACAACTAAGAGACTTAAATAAGAAATCGGAAAAATCCACTTTGATATCAACAGGCAATTAAGCTGAAAATAAAACAAAATGTCAAAGGGATAATAAACTGGACACTAAAATTTTTTTTCATAAGCAGGAAGGGAGAGAAAAGGAATAAAAGGGCAGGATCTGGAAAGAGGGAGGAGACTGCCGGGAATTAAAAAGAATCTACAGTAAAATTTCAACAAGACTTCTAAAAGATACATTTTAATGGAAACTTTGTAACTAAACAGTAGAACCCCAGGAAGAGAAAGTGAAAAAAAAGAGCAAAAAGAAACAGCTTGCATGTATTTGGATTACTTGGTGATCTTTGGATTCTTGGTTATTGCATTTGAATGACTAAAATTAATCGGGTGGTTGTTTAAAAATTTATACAATGGCACTACTTCTGGATGAATTGAAAATGGAACTTAAAATGTATAAAGAAGATGCACAAGAAGGGAGAGGTTCTTTTGGCTTCGTTTTTCAATTCTTAGAAATGGAGATTTGGAACTATGAGAAACAACAAGAAACGTCTGCAAAACAAGAAGACTGGGACAAAGAAGAAGCCATCTTTAATGAACAAGTAATTCTATGTGGGGAAGAAAAAGGAAAGGGGGGAAAGAGAATGGGGAATTTAAGACTTAAAAAAACAACCAAAGAAAAGAAAAATAATTCAAAAAATAAGTATAATACTGGAAAGCAACAGAAGAGGGGAATACAGAAGAGAGAAATAGAGGTAGAGGGACAAGGGGGTAAAAAGGTGAGAGAGAAGAAGAGAGGGAAGAAGGAAAGGAAAAGAAGTTACAAAGGACCAGAACAAGATATAGAGAAACAGGACCTATTTAGAGATAATGGGTGAAAATTTAACTGAAAAAGGGATTCTGTAAAGGTACATAAGATTGTATTGTTATATTAGTAATAGAAATAAGTTTAGAAAATTGGAAACAATGTATGATTAAAATGAGGGATAAAATAGTTAGTGTAATTTAGTGAAATGTTTGTTAAAAAAATAAGTGAAATAAAATAAATGAAAATTGAATTTGGAAGGGACAGGAACATTTTAATTAGCTAATGTTTTATAAAATATAAGTGAAGGGAGGGGGGATTAATTATGGAAAGCTTATAATTGTTCCCATAGAAGTATGATATTTAATTGAAAAGTAATGTTAAAGAAGTTAAGATTTTAATCAATATGATAGAATTGAATTGGAATGGAATGTGTTGTTTTAATTACATATATTTATATTTTTTCTTTTTTTAAGAATATAATGTGTATTTTAAGAATGTACCAAGCAGAATCTGAATGGAAGTTATGTATTATATTGAATGTTATAACTTTAGGGTATATATTGAAGCCTAAATAAGAGTTAAATGGATAAACTTAAAAGATATAAAGGCGTCATACTCCAATCAGTAACTACAGGAGAAACTTTGTTTAATGAGAAAAGATAATAGATAATTGAAACCGGACAGACAAAAAATATAAATATAATGATTTGAATTGAGACAAGATAATTAAAATAAAATTGAGAAAATTAAAAGAGGGGAGAAGCTATGCAGAAAATGTAAAACAGTAATAAGATATGGAATAGAACATAAAAATGAGCATGAAATTGAATTTGTGTCTGTACGAAGAAATGTAACCCGGGATTATGCTACTTTCAAAAAAGATGTTTTATTTGTATTTTTTTTGTGAAAACTCAAATAAAATTTACAAAAAAAAAAGAATAAGAGAATAAAAATACAATGACAGGGACGATAGGCACATTAGTGCACTTATGAACTTACTGACCACTTAAATATGAAGTAAGGCCAATGGAAGTCAGTTGTGAGAGAGGTACCATCTGTACATATCCATAATCCAGGTTCTCCCCTGAATCAGGGTCAACATAATCAGATTCATTTTGGAGCAGGCAGACTTGACGATATCCAGGTCACAAGCTATATAAAGCTTTAACAATAATGTCCAGCATTTTTAAATTATACCCAGAAACTGGTAGTCAATGCAACTTCTAGAAGAGAGGTGTTATATGGGTAAATACACTGATAGATACAAACTGCAACAGTTTTAGCTACTGGACAATTTCAAGGCCAATTCTAAAGAAGTGAATTGCAATAATTCATTTTGTGTGGATGAGGGCATAAGTTACTTATAGCTTGCATCTTGACTCTAGAAAGGACAAAACTGGATTATTAAGTGAAATTGTATGAAGGATCTTCTGGCCAGAACTTTCACCTACAGGATCACAAATCCTTAGGGAACTGTGGATTGCAGCTGATTATATGTTGCTGACAACAACTCATCTCCGTTTCAAGGTCATTGAACCAGTGCTATCTGAAGACATTTCCATGGTCATGTGGCCAGCACAACATTATGGAGAACTGTTACCTTGCCATCAAAGTGGTACCTATTTATCTACTCACAGTAGCATGCTTTTGAACTGCTAAATTGGCTTGAGCTGGGATGAGGACTGGAGCTCACTCCATCACATGGAGTTCAGGTCTTGAACCTAGGCTTCTGGCTTTCCAACCGACAAGCCCAGCATCTTAACTACTCAGCCACTGTACCACCTAGCAGATTGGAGGGGAAAAAAAAAAAGAGGTCTCTCCAGGCGTGGGCTTCAAAATTTTTAGCAAAGAGTTCTCTGCCCAGTTGCTGGGTAGGTATGACCATGGTGGGTGTGGCCTAGTCAGTCTCATGCATCTCAGCGGGGGGGCATTTTTACCCTCCCCCACTCCAGACTCTTTCCTTGAGCCTCCGCGAGGGTAAAAACAGCCTTCCCAGGCTCCTCAAGCTCTCTGGAAGCCAGAAACAGGCCCATTTCCTGCCTCCTTGAACTTCTGGGAGGCCCATTTTTTGCCATCCCCAAGCCTCCATGCAAACCCTATACTTACCTGCATCCAAAATGGACATGTGGGGACTATTGGGAGGGATGGGGCACATGTGCAGGGCAGGAGTGGGATTTGGGGATTTTCTGAACTGCACAGAATCTTAGGGGCTCTCCTGAACCCCTGTGACCCCCCCCAGCAGCCCACCCCTGGGTGTCTCCAGGTGAGCGGAGAAATCTGGATTGCTGTTAAGGAACAAGTGTAGCTTTAGCTTCAGAAATAAAATATGGAGTTGTTGGACACTCATACTCCTGCTGGGGAAAATTTTAAAAAATCAAAATATTAGTTAAATTGAACTGAAAAATTGGAAAGGAAGTTCAATGTGTAATTTTCTGACCCTGGCTATTGTAAGTCACAAAGGATTTGTTATTTTTTAATGCAGTTTTGGAGTACATGAACTATGCTCTTTTGAAAGACTTCCCTGCTTAAGCAGAAAAATGAAAGTGTGTGGTCATTTCCCATGATTTACTCAAAGGAGTGTTTTTCTTTGCTGTTCTACATTATGCACTTGTATTTATTCTCTCCCTATTCAGTAAACAGCCTAATTAGAATGAACGTGATTGTGAATCTATACAAAATGTTTTATTTGATATTTGTTCTGTTTTCTTTTATAAATGAGTTTCATCATACAGTTGAAAATTGGGTTAAAGTCATGATGGAAATTGTGGTGAAGCAAGGACTTTCTTCTCCATCATCACTCCAAACCCTTTTGGCAAGTAAATAGCAGCTTTATAAAAGGGTTTCCAAAAAAACAAGCTGTATTTTGCTGAATCAATTGTTTTTGAATAAATGGTAAAACTATCAGCAAAGTTCTAAGAAATAAAAAATATTTCTGGTTGGTGAAAAAATATTTTCAATATTCTTAATTACCACTCTTTTTAATACTACTGAAATATCATAAACCATGATAATATTATTCTCCTAAAACACACACACACACACACACACACAGAGGGGGGGAAGGGAGTGGGAGAGAGAGAGAGAGAGAGGAAACACACCCACACCCACCAATAATTGCTCTGCTGTCATTTACAATTCTCTGAAAATAAATATGGCAAAATTTTGAATATGTAACCAGGATCTTTAAAAGCTAGCATATTGTTCTTCTTTAGTTACCTAGTATAGGCAATCAACTATATATAGAGTAGTAGACAACCTACAATTATGGGTCATGGTTCCCTATACCCTCAAGTAGAAATTGGCCAGTTTATCACTGGTGCCCTATCCCAAAGCATTTCCAAATGACAATGCTTGATATATTTTTTTTCCTCTCAAGGATGGAGAACAATAGACCTGATTTTCTGGAAGAGTTAAACATTTGTGAAGCAGAATGCATCTATTAACAGCTTCCTCGGAACCTCCCAAATTAAAACCAAAATGTTCATCTCTGCCAGTCTATTCTAATTCCCAAGCCATCAGATCTGATCCTGGTGAAGCAAATCACAGCAAGTACAACTTGTAGGTCAGAAATGATATTGTGCTTCGCTATATAGCATAATTTGAAACTTCAAATAAGCATATATTAATATATTTTGCAAAGAAAAGGAGCTACTGTATATTAAAAATGGGACAGGTAAACAAAGGAGGAAGGAAATCAAATAAGGAGATGAGAATTTTAATTGAAATTCAAGAAAAAGTATGTAGGAAAGAATGAATTAAATATATTCCCATTGTAACAGTCTTTATTACCGACTGAAACATGATTTCATAATAAATTGGATTTTGAGATTTAGGAGTTCTCTATAGTATGTAGTACTTATACTGTAGAATTTTTGTGACTCTGAAACACCTTGCCCAGTGGTGGTATTCAGCAGGTTCTGACCAGTTCTGGAGAACCAGTAGCGGAAATTTTGAGTAGTTCGGAGAACTGGCAAATACCACCTCTGACTGGTGATTTTACAGTATCCTTCCCCTGCCACGCTCACCACGCCATGCCCACAGAACCTGTAATAAAACAATTTGAATACCACAACTGAACCTGCCATATATTGCCACAAATGTAAGGTTGTAGTAGTACTTAAACACTTAGAGACCAAAGCAACAGGTAAACAGAATTATTCCTTAGCTGAAGAAAAAGGATGAATTTTTATCAGATCAAAGAATGAAGTTGTTACCAGTGGGCCACAATGATACTCCAAATCAAGAGAAATGGAAGTTGTTCTGCATCAGAAGATCTCAGAAATGGTTTTCAGGTTGTTATAGAAGAAACAGAGGCTAAGGTAAAGAAAAAGAGGTGATGTAAAACAGGGGCCAAAAGAGGTAAAATCCTGAAGGACAGAGGGGATGCGAGGTGCCCTTCAAATGAAGAGAGCTGCTGGCTGGTGATTTATTCTTTTCAGTAATGAAAATTGATACATGCTGATAGGATCCAACAGCTTCTGAAATGTGCTTGTCAGAAACAAGGATTAGGAATGTGATAGAACAACTTCAAAAATGTATTAGTCCACTGACAATTGTCTTTTCCTGCTACATGTGGGGATAAACATTACTGTTACAATCATATTATCTGATTTGATATTTGAGACCGAGGATACAGTCTCACAGGATAATGGTTCTCTGTGGGTTTGGGTGCTGGGAGATCGAAAGTTACTTCTTTAAATATTTCTTTTTCCTTTCGCTTATTTTCTTTTCCTGTTTTTTTTTCTTTCTGTACACCTTTTATTTTTTCTCTCTAGGTTTAGTTTATTCTAAAATCTTCAATAAAAATATTTACAAATAAATAAAACTTTAGTGATGATTTAGCTATACATATGTCCATGATTCATCCCTATCCCCAACTTATCTCTGGGTCTTTGCTGAATTATAATTCCCATCAGTCCTCGGTCACACAAAATGAAGAGTGGAAATGGGTGTCAGCCAATAAGAGATGTGGCATTTTTAGGGAAGTGAACCTGCCTAGAGAGGAAAGATTGAAGGGAGCATGAAGAGGGAAGAGGAAAGGAAGAGTTCCTTACTGAATGGGAAAAGCTTGTGTTGCTGGTAAGGAACAAGCTACAGTTTTTACCTTCAAGTAGAAAAGAAAAGTATGAGACAATTCTGACAGCCATGTTGACTTCTTGAGAGGATAACAAGAACAGTCACCTCTAAAATTCTTAGTTTCCAACAGGGGTTGCAATACTGTCTATAGGAAGATCATCATTTCATTCTGTAGTCTTGTCTATTTTAGACCTTTTCCTGAAACTGGGTAAGATTCTTGACTTATCTCAGGTTTTCCTCAACTTCTAACTTTCCTAGTATGCTTTCTCTAGTATTTGCACATTTGATCCTGAATAATAGATCCTGAGTCTCTGGACTTATGGACAAAAAGATTGTACATTTTCTGCTTTGCAGTAAGATAGATATCCCCAAACTTCACTCTCATCCTGACTTCACCGAAATGATCTAGATTCTAGAATAATTATCTAGATTATGAACCACATTAGAGAGCCCTGTGCACTCTGAATCTAATCAACCTTTTGAGAGTGTTGTACACACAAAATGGCAAGTGGGCAGGGCATCTTGTATGGTGAAGTCCATAGAAGAAATGTAGGCTAAAATATTTATTATGTAACTATTAATAATAATTTATTACACAGAAAAAAGGACATTTCAGTTGGCATTTTCTTGTATTATTCAGCATGTTTCCTTTGAACTTTATCCTTTTGTTTTCATACTCTAGTAATTTCCTGGGACAAAGCTCTACTTTGTTCAAATATCCCCTTGATTACTTTTGTATGGTTACTGTTTCCCCCCCCCCCCCCCCCAAAAATCTAAAGTTTCCCTTTGGCTGATCTTGATTGATGCACTAACATTTTCCAGTGTTGAAAAATAACTCCTTTCTTCAAATTTGAGAAACATGTTTTGTAAGGAGAGCTGCTTTTAATGTCCCTATGTGTCAACCAAGAAAGGAGTTTTCCTTTCCTTGAAATAAATCTCAGGCTGCAGCAGTGCTTCATTTGATTTTTACTGTTAATATAATCCATCAGTCATCCCCTCATGCTCAAGAGCTGGGGCAAACTGTTAACTGCATGTATGAGTAGAATAATTAAAAGCTGCTGTGTGAGTAATATTCTGTATGAGTTCCCTTTTAAGGAAAATATATGACACTCTACAAGAAACAAAACCTAAATTAATATTAAAGCTCTGGATGCTTATGAGCAAGTTTCCTGAAGTCATACCCATATAAAATGTGTAATTTTGAGGTTAATGGTGGATTGAAGATTACAAAGATTGTATACAAGCATATAATGGCAGATAAACTAACCCTTTTTCATTCAGTACTTCCAGTGCAATATATGGCTAATGGCTTGTTTTAGATCAGTAGCATTGTGGCCTCAGAAAACTTGGGAGTAGATCACTGATGTTCATTAGTAATGGTGGACAAATTTCTTGAAGTAATATTCTACTAGCTAGATGACCAATCTACAGCTTTAATGTGGAGCCTCAGTGAAGAGCACCTGAATATAGCATCTTAAATCCTATACTTTCAGAACAGGTAGCCCTCAACTTACAACAATTCATTTTGTGATCGTTCAAAGTTACAACGGCACTGAAAAAAGTTACCTATGACCATTTTTCACACCTATGACCTGTGTAGCATCCCCATAATCAAGTGATCAAAATTCAAATGTTTGGCAACTGGTTCACACTTATGATCATTCCTTTATCCCAGGGTCATGTAATCCCCATTTGCAATCATACATTGCAATGTCCTACCTTCAGCTTCAACCATAACAACTCAGGAGCACACAATAGATACAAACTCAAGGTTAACCGCACCAAAATTGATTGCAGGAAATACGACTTCAGCAACAGAGTTGTCAATGTCTGGAATACCCTACCTGACTCTGTGGCTTCTTCCCCAAACCCCAAAAACTTTAACCTTAGACTGTCTACTGTTGACCTCATCCCTTTCCTAAGAGGTCTGTAAGGGATGTGCATAAGCTCACCAACGTGCCTACCGTCCCTGTCCTATTGTTTCTTTTATTTTTCTTATATGTACCCATTTCATGTACTCATAACTATGTATATACTTATACCTTGTTTTGTATATTATCTTGTAAGCGATTGACAAATCAAATCAAATAAAAAATAAATAAAAAAATAAAAAAATAAAATAAACCTTTTGACAAAGCAAAATCCATGGGGAAGCCTAATTCACTTAACAACCATGTTGCTAACTGATCAACTGCAGTGATTTACTTAACAACTGTGGCAAGAAAGGTTGTAAAATGGGGCAAAGCTCATTTAACAAATGTCTCACTTAACAACAGAAAGTTTGGAGTCAATTGTAGTCCTAAATCCAGGATTATCTGTAATTTAGGCTTATGTTCTGGGATGTCTCAGAATGCCAGACTCTGCCAGAAGTCAATCATTTGTGCAGCTTTGAATAATGCTATGCACTTTTCTTTCACATAAACATTCAAGGTATCCTGTCATAGCTTCTTCCCAGGAAGATATATAACAAAATAAATATAAATTGGACCATGGTATGTTTGGTTGTTTTTCTCATTTTCTGAAATCCAATCCGTCTAGCAAGGAATCTGTTCCCTTGCACATCTCAACTGCAACTATTTTGGGTGATGTTGATCCCTGTCTTAGCCAGTTAAGGATCTTGGAGACATTTTCTTATAGCTCATATTTGAGCATTTGCTATTCTTGCCACGTCCCCTGCCCTCCCAACCAACCTTCAGCGATACTATCCTGTTTCTTCTCCTTCTAGGTTGTCTCTAATACATCATACTTTTTCTTTCTGCTTTCTATTCCCTTGTTATTCAGTGACAAAAGCTTAGGAAATTGAGACCTTGGAAAGTCTTTGTTGGTTAAAGTAGATAGTAAAGGAACCAAATGCCTAACTCAGTGGCGTGTTACTTTCTATCTTCACTTTAGAGAGAAAGATAGCTAGCATTAACAGCTAGCTTCAAAGCTTTTACTTACCTGTCTAGCAACATCACTATTGTCTACAACTTAATTCTCTCTATTTCCTTACATGCAAAGACAGCCGCTGAGTACTATGAAACTGATAGAAAAAAAAGCCAGCTTAAAGTTTGGGTTCTTTATTACTTTGGTTATGAAATAACTTAGGAATCTCTGATATACAATTACCTGTGTTATGAAATATATTCCAAACCATGGAATTTAGCAGATTTATTCTTCCTTCCCCCCATTTTATGTTTTTAAATCCATTTTCTTCCATGGTCCGATAAAGGGATTGAAAGTATTTATCTGTTAGAAATTGGAATGTAGCTGTTATGTGCTTGATAATGGAAATTGCTTCTATTTTCTTCATTGGGAAAAGGGCTATATTATTACCAAGACACCTATTTTTAAATGACGAGCTTCCAATTTGTCACTGAAAAAACTCCAAAGGGGATATTTTTCTCCTACTAAGTGAAAAACTTAACCTTATGCAACACCTAAGAAAGTCAATCAGAGTATTTCCTGGGAGCAATAAAAATCAGAATCAAAACCATTAGAATCTAATTCTATGTGAAAAAGTTTCTGTCATTTCATTACACCTCTGCTCTCTTTGTGTGAAAAAAGTGGTTTCAAATATTGCTTATGTGCCATTTGAAAAAAAAATCTGAGACTCATAAAAACATCCTGGCAAGAATGCCACAAATATTTCAGGAGACAAGGGATATTGTTAGGAATGTAAGTCACCTAACAGTTATTTGGGTTGGAAATATATAAACTAGGATAGACATTTTAATACTATGCCTTTAAGAGAATACTAAACTGTAATTGGGTGTGGTTCTGCAAATGGCCATACGATGGAGTCAGAAACCTGGGTTGTTTGGTCTCAGTGAGTCTCTATTTCTTCTGTTGGAGAGTGTTGCCATTCTTCCTAATGACTGTTACTGATCGTTGATGTAAGTCTGTTACTGAATTGTTTTTGATACTGGACTTTGATATTTAGATTATCCCTGAACTGAAAACTGCTTTACCTGTGAATGACTTGGACTGCTTATCTTGGACTGTGCTTAAACATTTATTGGAAATAAAAACCTACATTTACTATATAGTGTATCTGTGTGCTGTGTGTGTGTTATTCAACTCTACTCTCGCTATGTCTCCCTGTATGCGCTCATTCTCCTAATGGGGAATTACCTCAACACTTGTTATGGGCCCAGGCCATACCAGGCTCAGATAACTGAGAGTTGGTGTGAATACACAATACTGTATACCGATAGCTGTTTACTGTTTAATTGTGGTTTACTGTCCTGGTAAAGATGGCACAAGACACTTCAACAAGTCTATCACTGATAACCTGGCTGGATGGAACAAACTATGTTTCCTGGTCTATGAAGTGCAGTCTACTTCTGCGTAGAGAAGGGTTATGGAATGTAGTTCAAAATCCACTGGATGTAAATGCTTGGGATCCAGAAAATGAGGACGATGCCAAGAAGCTTGCTGACTTTAAACAGAACAACGAATGAGCTCTTTGTATAATTGGACTAACACTGAGTGACCAGCAGCTAGTCCATATTCATGGAAAATAGTCTGCTGCTAGGTGTTGGGAGAAGTCTTCTTATTTTACATGCATTGTGATGCATACATACAAACCAGACATCACTTTGCTCACAATTTCACACAGCAACATTGCCTTTTTTCTACATAACTGTAGACACCCTTGTAGAAAATTGAAAATAAAGAACAAGGTCTTGGAAGATTTCTAGAGTGCCTTTTGTTCTTGTCAGCTAAATCACAGTATTATCACATTCATAGGGAGATATACTTTCCTTGTTAGTCTTTTACCTAGCTTGTTGTTAGTTTGCCTGTTATTATTGTTAGTTAAATGAGTCTCTACATTTAAGAGACACATTCAGGTTCTTACCTCTACTCAAGATGTAAGTTGAAACTGAAGGTTTTCTAGCCAATGTATTCATTAGCATTCATTGATACCTTAATGAGGGGTTAACTCTATATCTAAGATGTTATGAGCTTAATTTTGGTTTTTGTTCATAAGATCTATTTAATTATCTGGAATTCTTTTAGTATGTAAGATCACATTTCCTTGTATGTGTGTTTATTGAATGCAAATTTCAAGAGGATGAAGATCTTTTTTGTGTCATGTACCTCTGCACTGTGGGGACACTGTTTGCCTCTATCATTTGTTTTGAAGCTGAATTGGTTTCCAGAAAGAGTAGAACCATGATGCAGATTCCAATGGCTCTCCACTGAGGGCAGTTGCTTTTCCAAAGAGTTGCAATGATGATGTGGCCATGATGCCTGAATTCATGCATTCTTTTCTGCATTTCTTTTCAAAAATCAAGCCATCAAACAATCCTGAATGCAACAATCGCAGCAGATTGAAGCTCATTTCTTTGGAAATATTGCATGCAGGTCTAATATTTTTTCTCAGTTATTAATCAGTCCACTGAAATGGTGGAAACTGGGAGTTATTATTGAGGGATAAAGTGCATGGAATTTAATTTGCATCATACATATTATTCATGGTCATCCAATAAAAGCAACATTTTCTTTTTAGCATTTTCTCTGGGCTGGTAACAGGGATGCCATGAAGTCAAAACAGGAAGCTTTGTTGTTCCAAGTCAGACTGTCTTTCTGACGGGTTACAGTTCTCTTAGGTTTCATGCAGAAGCATTTTTAAATCACATTTATTCAACCCTTTTAAGTAAAGAGGCCAGTGATTAAGTCCCAACACTCCTGCATATAAACAATTTATTCTATCACTGCATAATTTCGTTTAACTAGTTTCTAATAGGAGTAAAAAAAAAAAGAGGTCTAATTTTATTCCCAAACCAAAAGACTGATTTCCACTGAGTGCCTGAAAAGTTACATTTTATGATACTAATCTTAAAACAAGTATGGGTTAATTGCAGGGTTTCGTTTTGGTAATTTATTATTCCCATGCTCCCCAATGTTAGATTGCCTACCCACTTTTGCTATAAAAATGTTTTATAGGAAGCAAGCATTTCAACAACTACTGAAAATGAATTATTGAAAATATTTCTTAAGCCCAATCCTCCACAGGAAATTAAATAAGCTAGCAAGACTCCTGTGAGGGAAGATATCTCCCTCATTTTAAAAAAATAGATTCATGTTTTGAAGTCATACCCTGTTGAAAAAAAATTTTAGATTTATGTGGCCTGGAGAAGAAAATGTTGGTTGGAAATTTGTATTTTATCAATCATCTTGCAAAAAATCTTGGATTTTGTTTGTTTGTTTGTTCCATGAAAATTTATATTTATTCATTTTCTTTGAGTTATAGTCAACTTTACCTCATGGGCAATATCTAATCTCATTTATATCTGAAGGTTTTTCTTGTTCTGTTATATAAATGGAGAACTGAAGCTGATAATAATTCAATTCATTAATATATCCACTATTATCTAGATGTGAACTAATAGTAGATGGATCCATCTATTTTTCAGCTACATGGTCTGCTTTTTTTATTTATTTATAGACCAAGACCAAGTCACATAACTTAAAATTAATATTTATTATATACTGTTAATACTTGCATATGGATAATACATTCATAAATAATAAGAATCTCTGTAAAATTAGCAATAATTGGAGATAACAAATGGTGCCTATGAGCTAAGGCTATAAATTAAAAAAATTCATATTGCCTTCAGAACACCCAGGTATTGGTCACTTAATAAAAACTCAATATCTCCTTCTTGAGACAAATCTACCTGGCTCAAGAGGGGATTAGTGCCGATCATCAATGAGAGTAGAGTGAGCACTTTAAAAAGTTGTGAAATAGACTCAACCTCTGTATTTGAGCAAATATTTAATTTCCATATCATATTAACCAACTGCTACTTTAGTAGGAAGAGCATTTATAAGGGCTAGGGAAAGACCTGTCTATATGAGCCATATAGAATTTTATAGAAGTAATTGAGGAGTGACCAAAGGGAGAGAAAACTATTCACCTCTAAAGGGAGATGGGAATATTTGGCTCTGACTGCCTTAATATCTAAGTCCCATACCTTCTGCTTAACTTCTACCATGTTTTGTTCTAGATCTTAAGCAGTAGGGCTGGAATTGACAAGACATACTGTCTCAGATCTTGGTCTATTGGTTTGTTTGTTTTTTCAGAATAGCTTTGTGTATATCATATTAACAGAAAAACAGAATTGGAAAGGACTTTGGAATTCTTCTAGTCCAAATCCCAGTGATGAAGCCACCACAACTTCTGAAGGGAAACCATTCTTTGGTTAATTGTTCTCACTGTTAGGAAATTTCTCTTTAGGTCTTAAGTTGCTTCTCTCTTTGATTAGTCTCCCTCCATTGTTTTTTTTGTTTTGTTTTTTCTTTGTCTTACCTTCTGATGCTTTGGAAAATAGATTGTGACAGCCCTCAAATATTGGAACATTGTTATCATGTCACCACTAGTCTTTCTTCTAATAATGAATGAGTTATACCAATGAGTTCCCCAAATGATTTGTTTTGTCCAGAATTTTAGCTGACGTCATAGTGCCTGAACCTCAGATGAGATGCAGACTAACTCTAATCTGGTGATGGCATTAGAAGTTGAGTAAGAAATATGTATTATTGATTTCCAGAATTTTGTTTCCATTTGTTCAAGGACTGAAAATTGTTTGAAAATACACATCAGAGATCATGCCAAGGGCTTTTACCTTGAATAATTTAATCGCTATAGGGACAATGTTCTTCCCATACCCAACTAATTTGTTGATCTCTAGAAATATTTTTGAGCTTTTGTAGCTAAGTGTCTTCTTATTAATGACCCCAGAATGTAGGAAATTGAAATTAAATACCTAGGTATTTAAACTAGGTATTTACCTGCTCTATATAGAACTGCTATTAACTGTCCAGCTTGATGAATTACCAGAGTACTTTTTGGAAAAGACCAAAATGTTTGGGTTTTGGTACTTTATTTCAAGGCATTGTTTAGCACATTGCCTTGAAAGCTCCTTAAAACCTCTATATAACCTAATTTCTGGAACTAAAAGAATAGCAGCAGTATCTGGATAAAGAAGAATTTGGGATTGAACAATGAGAGAGGTATGGAGCATGGAGGTTTAAATTGTAAAATCTACCATTAGATCATTATTGTAAAAGTTAAACATTGGGAGGCCCCCAGCCCGGGGGCAGGGGGTAATATACATCCTTGATTAATCCCTCTGAGGATGAATAGGTTCTGTTAGATCTCCAAAATGGACACCTTTAATCTGCATAGTGGTAGTTGCAGTGTAGCTGAATAATGAAATTAAATAAATGATCAATCAACAAGCTAGCTGGTTTTCTCCAAAGTTTTTGTCAGAGAATGATGATTAAGGAATTCAAGAGGTGTTCAATACTTCCAGCCTAAGTCATCTTTAGTGATCAAATAATAGACTGAATGCCAATAAATTGGACACTTTCAGGAAAATAATGCTTTCTCTCAGTTGGTTGTTACATATATCAACTTAAAAACCATGGATTGGCTCCCAAATGACAATCAAGTGCAGTGTTTCATTTATATTTCATTTATATTTCATACATCTAACAATTTCATCTAAGATAATTAAAACGAGAGATTATTTAGCCTTATTTCAATTTTTTTCCAACTGAGTTGTTTCCCAAGCCCAGGCAAGTATCCAATTGTAATCTTGCAATTTCTTATTGATTCATATATAAGTTTGTTCCTCCTTTTTCAGTTCCTCCTCCTTTTCGGTTTGTGATTTCTTTCCAAAGGAATATGAGTGTTCACATATAATTAATTAATTCTGCCTTTCAACTTTCTATGATTTATTTGTGTTGGGTCAGCTTTCACAGATTTGCAGAACATTATGGGAACTGACATCCAAGATATTTGGAGGACATTTCCTTGAGGAAGACTAACAGAGTGGAAAGAGATAGAAAAGAGATCAGATTTTACTGTAAAACTTTGCACAACATTCTCTGTGTGTGTCTGTTATAAAATATACTATTTTTTTTAATATACCTTTTTATAGATTTTTCATTTTAAAACTACACTGCATGCATCAGAAAATGTGAATAATTATATTTTGATCAAAATAGTAATCTATTAATCAAAATCAAGTAAGTTTGGTTAAAATTTTGTAGGTCAAATAAAAATTGCAAGCATCCTTAAGTAACTGCATTATGTGAAGAGACTACTTTTCTTTAGAAGAAACATAAACATCAGAAAATTCTAGGAAATAGCCATAGTCCATTTATGTAATAACAGGTTTATATAGATCAATTTATTATGATACATACTTGAAATCAAAATCTTGAAACAAAAGCTCAATTTAATGGATCTATATAATAACTGCAGATAAACAAAAATTTGTCTGAAATAATGGACTAGTCCACTGCATCTGAGGTAGTCTGCCTAAGGCTAATATACTTACATTAATTTTATCTTAATTTTACACCAACCACAGTAATTTATATCACTTGTGCAATGATATATTTAAATAAACTCTAAATCGGTGCAAAATCATTTGTCTCATGACACTATTACACAAAAGAAGTAAATTGCCATCATTGTGCATTTTTCCATTTTATAGATTTCAGGCCTAATGGATGTTCCCCCTGCAACTGTTACTTGACAATGAGGTTTCACTTTATGTAAAGTTATAGATCTTTGGAAACTCAGTTTCAATATTTATATCTCCATTTATATGTATTTATATTTATATTTATATGTTAAAAGGTAATCCAAAATGACCTATGGAAAAAGTTATAAACTATTCATCTTACTTGTGTAATACTATCATCATGATTACAGTTGTGTATTCATAATAGTATAGAAACTGCATCTTATTTATGTTAATCTGAAATTTAATTTTACAATCAATTGACTTCAGATAAGGATTCAAAATATCTACCTAAGTCTCCCAGCTTTGAGGCCCACACCATTAATTATGTTTGGATTTTTTTACAAATATTATTTTTATTCTATTTTATTTTATTATATCTGTTCTTAATTATATCCTATTATACATATTGCTTTTCTATTTACTAGATGTACATATGTTTGTATGTATATATGTAACAATTATATTATTAGATATTTGACTGTGTCTGACCTTAAGGCTGTAATAATATGACTGACTGACTGTTTTGTTAATCTATCATAAAGAAATGACTGAATAAAAAAATACAGAAGTTCCCAGAAAATTATATAGGCAGCATCCACCATTCAAAACAACTTAGCCCACTTTAAATTCTATCTCTTACTTCAAAGATTATTTTTTCCAATTTGGACATTGGGTAAGGTAGTTAGATATCTACATGCAAATAAGGAATCTAGTGACTGAATTCTTCATCATTGCTGTGCAACATTTTGAAGGGGTTTAGTGAAAGCTGGTGTAATGCATCTACTTGAGATTCTTCATGAAACATGGGTCAGTGTCCCACTGTTCCCATTTCTATATATTTTACTAAATGTACTTTAAAAGATAAAAACTAATAAAAGCTAATATAAAATAGGAAAAAGGAAAAGAAAGAAATGTAAGAGAAAATTAAAAGTACAAGAAAGGAAGAAAAGATAAAAGTGAAAGAAAAAGATATATACAAAGAAGTAGTTCCTGATTTCGTTCATAGCAGTTATAACTATAATTATTTTATCTCTTTTTCTATGAGAAATATGATTGCAACATGATTCTCTTCTCTTCTTTCTATAATCTATTCCTGTGTATTCATCAAAACCATAAATCATAAGTTCATTTTGTTCTGTTTTTCTCAAAAAGTCCATGAAGGTTTCCAATCAGCAATAAACATATTGTCTCTTTTCAAGGAGGTTAATTTAGCCACAACCTCAAGCAATCCATCATCTTTATCAACCATTCCTCCATTGTGGGTATTGTCAAATCTTTCAATCTTTGTGCATACAATAATTTAAGTGCAATTATCTCATAGAAAAATGGAGTTCCACAGCTTTTTTCCAACTGTTTGTTCATCAATCCCAAATTATTAAAAGATTATACATTAATGATACATATAATTTTCAGTGTACTGGTAGTCCTCAACTTACAACCATAACTAAGTCCAGAATTTAGATTGCTAATTTGTTAAGTGGGTTTTGTCCCATTTTTATGACTCTCCTTACCCCATTGGTTAAGTGACTCACTACAGTTAAGTTAGTAACATAATTGTTAGGTAAATCTGGATTCCCCATTGATTTTGCTTGTCCGAGGGTTGCAAAGGGTGATCACATGACCATGGGACACTGCAACCATCATAAATATGAACCAGTTGTCAAACAATTGAACTAATTGGCATTTCGCAGATTAATGTGCAGATTGGAATGAGGGTATTCTTGCACTTTTTTTTGCAAATGATCTGATCTGAGCTATAGTTACACCCAAAATCTGGGAAAAGATTAATACAAAATGTATATGTTAGGGGAAATGCAGCAGCAAAACACTGCTGTAAATGGAATACATTTATGACTAAAAGCATGCAAAATTGATATGGATCTGATAGAAACAATTGTAAATTCCATTCTGGATTGTCAGCCTTAATTGTAAAAACCTGAATTCAAAATTGCTATTTGGCCAAAAGCTAGACTCTGATTGCTTTTGGTCACTATATGTTTTCTATTTATACGGCTGAAGGAAATGATACAAATCTCAATTACATAGAGAGAGGGAGAGAGATAGAAACCCAGAGAAAGTGAGAGGCAGAGACAGACAGAGAGAGAGAGAGAGAGAATTTTAGAAAGTTAATTTTACTTATTTGCATTTGAAAATGCAGATTTTATGTATTTGTGTTGTACATTTTGTATATTCCACAAAATAGACATCAGATGTAAGGAATACTTTCCTATGTTCACTCTCCTATCCATCTTTGCTCAATCAAAAGTGTGTGGGGGGTGGAATCTGGCAATGCCATCCACAAGTTTCCAATTGCATTTTAGAATACAGCATCTTAGTTCCATGTAAAAGGAGGAGGCAGTAAGGTATTAGACTTTTTAAACACCTTGCCATCTCTATTGATACAGTGCTCAGGAATCTTTAAAACAAAAAAAGGAGCTCAACACTGAACAAAACCTGCTGGGAAGACTAGATTTCTTGGAAGCAAATGAGTGATTCAAACAAAAAGGGACAAGAATGCTTTTTAATGTTAATTAAGCATGAGGTAGGGGAAGGGAAGCAAAGCTAGAGAAGTTTAATAGCATAAAGAAAAGGTCAGGCCCGCAGCCTGTTCTTCCCTGGAGGGAAAAGCTACTTGGTCTCCATCTGAGACCTTTAGCAGAGGCAGAGGCTGGTGAACTTGGTCAGCAAATCAGGACACAGGAATGTCAGGTCATCCTTAGTTTAACTCCAACTTTTGTAGATGACAAATTTGTGTTTTGGTCAATGGGGATTCTCAAAGTGAATCACCAGTTGGAAGAGTGTTGCATGCATGGCTTTTACCAGCCTTTGTAGGGCAGAAAAATAAAGTCCATTGTTTGGCTTCAGTGTTCTGAAATGTCCTCTTTTTCTGATAAAAAGCAGAGTTCCCAGAGTAGTTGGTTCATATTAGATCATGTTCCTGGCTGATTATAATGTTTGCTTTTGAGGTAAAGGGAAACATAGCAAAACAAAATTGAAAGTTGGTAGGTTTTAATACTGTTCTCCCTTTACTTGAGTTAATGCATTGTTTAATATGTTTAATTATTTATTTTGTTTGTTAAAGCATTTATACCCTGCTTGTTAGTTCAAGAAAAGGAAAAGGGTTTCTCGATACTATCAATTTATCCAAAAATAAACAGAATGACAACTAAAACTAACAAACAGTGAAAGGCAAAAACTGTGAAGCTGTGGCTTTCCCCCAAGGACAGGATTAGTAAAATCCTAGATTGAGATTGTAAAGATGAATAAGTGTCATTAATCAGTTGTGCTTTTGGAAGTTTTTTAATGTTGTTGTAGTATTGTTTTTATTGCTTGTGTTTTTATTATTAGCCACCCAGAATAGTGTACCACAAGACAGCATAAATTTTCAAATAAATAAAAAGTCAAAGCAACACAAGACAAGATAGCAGGTGGACACAACTGAACAATCAAAGCTTCTCCTTTAAATGTGTATTGTAATTCTATTTCTCCAATTTGACTTTATAACTTCATCCCTGTGGACACCATTACTAACAAAACAGAAATATTAGGACATGATTTGATTAGCACAGAAGTATTAGAAATGAAAATAAATAGCGCACTGGAAATAAACTTGCAGTTGTAACTGGACAGAATTAAGAATCAACCCTTCCCAATTTGATGCTGTACTTGGAAGTATATGTATTTAATCCAGAGGTGGTTTTAAATTTTCAAAACTATAAACCAATATCACTTTTAAATGTAGCTTACAAAATAATGGCCACAACATTGGTGGAAAAATTAAAGAGAGTATTAAGTAGAATTATCCACACTGATCAGAATGGCTTTCTTCCCCATAGGCAAATAAAAACAAATACAAGAACCATTATGGATATATTAGAATATTACGAAGTACACTCAACCAAGACAATGGCATTGATATTTTTAGATGCCCAGAAGGCATTTGACAACCTGAATTGGAACTTCCTTATTAAACAACTGATAGGCATGAAATTTGGTGAAAATTTTATAGGATTCATTAAGACAATTTATAACATGCAAACTGCAAAAATATTAATAAATGGGGAAAATACAGATACCTTAATGATAAATAAGGGAGTAAGACAGGGCTGCCCCCTAGCTCCTCTATTGTATATATTGGCAGAAGAGATTTTCTTAGTACAAATTAGGCAAAAACAAGAGATTAGAGGACTAAAAAATAAAAAAGAGGAATATAAACTCCAGGCATTCAGAGATGATATGGCATTTATATTAGAAGAACCCTTAGAAGTGAGCCCTATACTACTAAGAGAAATAGAAGAATATGGAAAGGTGGCAGGGTTAAAAATTAACAAAGAAAAAACAAAAGTATTAACAAAAAAACTGTACAAAGGAGCAGAAGGAAGAACTAGCAAATAAATTAGGTATGCAGGTGGTAAATAAAGTAAAATACCTAGGGATCTAGTTGACTGCTAGATGTTCATCAATTAAAAAAAGATAACTATGATAAGTTAATAACGCAAATACTTAAAGATTTAGACAATTGGGCCAAATTGCAGTTATTGCTATTGGGACCTATTTCGATAGTAAAAATGAATATTTTGCCAAATTTGTTGTTCTTGTTTCAGACAGTGCCAGTCAAATTGGAAAAGAATTTTTTTGTAGAATTATACAATTAGAATGTATATCTAAATTTATATGGCAGAGGAAAAAACCCAGAGTGAAATATAAATTATTACAGGATGCCAAGAAAAAAGGAGGATTTAGCCTTCCAGATTTTGATTTATATTATGATGCTGCTATAGTAAACTGGCTTAAGGATTGGGTTAAATTAGAAAATAGAAGGTTATTAGTATTAGAAGGTTTTGATCTCCAATTTGGCTGGCATGCCTTCATGTGGAATGGAAAATCTAAACAACATTCATATTTCCAAAGGCACCATGTAAGAAATGTGTTGTTCAATATCTGGGGAAAGATTAAAAAAAAAAACACTACCCAAAAGTTCCATCGTGGCTATCTACATTGGAAGCAGTCACACATCCAAATGTATTGGATTATGAAAATATTGTCAGGTATCAAGTTTTATTATATGACACTGGAGAGCTTAAAAATAGGAACCAAATACAAATTCAAGGAAAGGAGATAGCATGGTGTCCCTTTGCACAAAAACAAACCCATTATAAAAAAGATAGAGAACAATTTGGCTTTAATATGACCCCACAAGAATTAGATAAAATATGGCTAGAAGAGGAAAAGAAAACAATTAGTAAAACATATAAATATATTTTGGACTACAAATTAAAAGAAGAAACAGTCACAGAATCTATGATAATTTGGGCTAAAAACGTGGGTCATAGTATTGAATTAGATAAGTGGGAACACATTTGGCAAACAAATTACAGATTAACCATGTCAGTCTCGTATAAAGAAAACTTATATAAAATGGTTCATCACTGGCACCTATCTCTTGCGAGACTGGCTAAGATGTTCCCCAACCTACCACCCAACTGTTGGAAATGTAATTACGCACAAGGAACATATTTTCACATGTGGTGGATTTGCCCATGTGCTCAGAAATTTTGGAGAAATATTAGACATTGGATTTTAAATATAACAAAACATAATTTAAAACTTGAACCCGAAACCTTTCTGCTAAGTATGATAGATTCAAACATGGAGATAAAATATCAATATTTAATTTTGCACATCATAACTGTGGCCAGAATAACCTACGCACAAAACTGAAAACTGTCTTCCA
Source organism: Pseudonaja textilis (assembly GCF_900518735.1). Next base: position 2,292,082 of record NW_020769313.1, read on the forward strand.
TTCCTTCAGAGGATATGGTAATTTAAAAAATATATGAATGTGCTGAGATGGATAGCCTAACCAAACTGTTAAAAAATAAACAAGATAGTGACTATTATGAAACATGGAACATTTGGTATGAGTGGTTAAAAAAGGTAATATTTGATATTTGAATAAGCTATGGAAATGACAGAAGACGTGCTTTTAATCATAAACTATATAGAGAAATTAAAACACTAAAAGAACAAAGGAGTTATTGTAACAAGGCAGATCATGTCAATGATAAATATAAAGAAAAAAAATTAACCATTGCTCAATATATGCTGTAAAGTGTATATATGTACATACAGTGTGTGTTTGTGTGTGTGTGTGTGTGTGTGGTATTCAGCTTTGTTCGGGTATTTTCCCACGTCACTCATCTGCCATCATCAGGCTTCTGTATTGTGTTCCTCTGTGAGTCAGACTTTCATAGCCGTTTCAGTTTTAAATTTGGGGCTAGCCTACTGCTGTGCCAGAATGGTTTTTTCTTCATCCTGATTGGTTGGGAGTCTTGGTCTGTGTTTATTGGTCTTGGAGTTTGCTGTGTTCTGCTTGATTGGTGTTTCTAATATCTTCTGTCTGTTTTGTGGCTCTTTTTGTGTCTTGATTGGCTGGCAACATTGTGTTCCTTTATTGGAGGCCTTTAGTGCAGCTTGGCTCTGAGTAAATGGATGGCTATCATTTGTTAGGAACCTAGGTTTCATCTGAGTGCCTGGTTGGGGTGTGTTTGAGCTGGAGGTATTGGGGGGGATCTATTTGTGCCCAGGTGTTTGCCTGGCTAGTGGTGTGGAGATTTTTTTGTTTGTGAGTGCAGGCTTCCAAATGATTGACAGTCTGGTGGAATCATCTCTTCTATTCATGCTTTCAGGTCTTTTTTCAATCTCTATGGCTTCTCTGATGATTCTGTGGCTGGGGTTTTCTATAGTGGCTAGGGTTTTGGTGCCATTGAAGTTGATGCTGTGACCTGTGGCTTTCATGTGTTGGAATAGTGAGGATGTGTGTTCCAGCTTTTTTACTGCATTTTTGTGTTCATCCAGGCGGGTACTTATTCTTCTATTAGTCTGTCCAATGTATGTGGCCGGGCATGATGCACAGGGGACTTCATATATGCCTTGGTTTTCCAGGTCAATTTTATCTTTGGGGTTTCCAAGGATGGCTGCTATTTTTCTGTCTGTTTTGAAGGCAGTCTTGATGTTATGCCTGTGTAGTATCTACACCTAACAAATGATAGCCATCCAATTATTTGGAGCCAAGCTGCACTAAAGGCCTCCAATAAAGGAACACAATGTTGCCAGCCAATCAAGACACAAAAAGAGCCACAAAACAGACAGAAGATATTAGACACACCAATCAAGCAGAACACAGCAAACTCCAAGACCAAAAAACACAGACCAAGACTCCCAACCAATCAGGATGAAGAAAAGACCATTCTGGCAAGCAGTAGGCTGCCCCAAATTTAAAACTGAAACGGCTGTGATAGTCTGACTCACAGACGAACACAATACAGAAGCCTGATGATGACAGATGAGATTCTGCCGAAATGTTGCTACAACTTTAAAAGCACAACTATAATGACGTGGGAAAATACCCGAACAAAGCTGAATACCATACATGTAAGTACCCGCGAAAACTTAAGTGTATACACACACACACACACACACACACACACACACACATATATACACATAATATATGTTGGGAAATATATCATATGTACACAAATGTACTTGCACTGATTGCATACCTTTGTTTTCAATAAATGTATATTGAAAACAATGCACAAACAATGCATCCTAAGACAACAATTTTTGAACCAAAGTATCTCAAATGGGCTATCTTATAGAATGCATCCAAACCCGGACTCCTGTGGAATTGAAATTTGGCAAATTTTTTAAAACATTTATGACAAAAAAATCAAAAAACCACATAGAACATTTCCTCTGGTCAACTTGGTCGACCCCTGATGTTTGGCTGTGCTATATAGTTCAACTTTCAGAGCAGATGCATCTCTGAATATCTCCCTAAATTTGAAGCTCTGCCATTAATGAAGCAGTGGCAAAATCTGTTATGAAAATATTTCTAAAACAATGAACTAAGGGGTTACAGGTTGTCTAATATCATCATATTTCATTTCACTCCTTATCAGGCATATTGTAAATTCAGAACAGTTGCAACACTAAAATAGCACTAAGGATTATTAATCCATATCAGGCAGACCATGCTAAGGAAAATTATTTTACCTACTTGGGTTCCAGCAGTCCAGCTGATGATGCCACTGCTTCCCAACAGGAGCAAATTTATTCAGTTGAAAACTGGAAACATCCAAACGCCTCAAGCAAATCAGACATTCAAAAAGTTTCAAACTATTTATCAGTTTCATTACAAATGAAATTTGTTGCTTTCAGACTTTCCTCTGACTGAGCTGTGAACAAAAAGAGAGAAATTGCTGAAGCTCCTGAACTTACTACAGCATCTTAATTCAGAAGTCAATCATGTTGCCATAGTTGATCTTGACCAGATAAACTGTCCCTGACTATTTCTTCCCTTTCCCCCTTTCAATCTTAATTAGCTGACATTCTGTTCATCTTCATCATGAAAGATACTACTAGCAAATGAGTTTAAATGTCAGACATCTGAGATGGGTCTGTTTCCACCTATTTTTTGTGTTCTTATTTTCCTGAGTGTAAACAAGGGAAATATGAAAGCAAAAATATTCTCAAATGAGAAACCACCGAGCAGTGTATCAGTGTTGCTGTTAGTGACCTGAGAGGAGCCATTCTCTCTTAACCTAACTAATACAAAGGATTACATGATGAGGTTCTATTTCTGGTATTTTCATCTAAAAGAAGCTCCTGAGTTTTGATTAATTCTGCCAGTATAGACAATAATTAACTAGATGGATCTTTCCTGATATTTTATCCACTTGTGAGGAGGGGCTACGTGGAACCTTTTAGTACTGGCATGAAGAACAGGATGAAAATAAATAGCACCAACTTTCAAGAACAGCAGACATGGCCTGAAGCTTATGTTGCCTACTCTATGGCCCTAATATTGCTAATTAACAGCCAATAAATGTTCCTGAAATTTAACAACTCATCAATGTTTTAATCCCCCTTTCCAGACTAATTTCTTTGAGGTTTGGATACAAAAATTGTTAAATAATTTCCAATATTTAAAAAAGATTCTTGGATGAATGAAGGCAAGTAGAAATACCACATAAACACAACTCACAGAACAGCACAAAGCATGTCTTTCAGTAGAGAGAAGTTCCCTAAAGATGGGCTCCAGCTCAGAAGACCTCTCTGATCCCAATGACCAACTCAGGTTTAACCTTGCAGGATTCTTGGAGTTCAGAATTAATCTGGTATTCTCATACCAAAATAAGAGCTGAGAACTGTGTATGTATGATGCATGGGGGGGGGGGGGGATTCTGAGGTATCTTCTTCTGAGAAATATAGAGTAAGCAGTAGAATATTCCATGAATAATACATAATCACTCATAGGTGTATATTGTCATGACTGTTGTTGAATATTCATTTGCACATTCTGTTCTCTGTGGCTATTCATAAAGACGATATTCAAAGGTCAAAACTCCAGTTGGCTCAGGGAAGGAAAACAACTTTCAGTATGAGAAAGAATATCATTATGGAGAATTGTGCGATATAAGGATGGGGTAATGGCTCTTGAGCAGCACCTGGGAGAGGGCTTGTCAACTTAATCAAGGAGAGTTCTCTTCTTGAGCAATATTGAAGGATGTGCCAAACAGCTCTGACAAAGATGTTTCCTAGAGCTGGTTTACTGGTTGGTATGAAACAAGATCTCCTGTTCTGAGGGGTCCTTGGTGCTCTCTGAGCTTGGTTGTTTTCTTCATTAATGGTTAATGTTTCATTAACCAAACTAGGTAACATCAACAATGCCAGTGATTATAGGCTTGCAATGATTATGTTTGCCAGTTTGTGTAATAAAACAACTTGCAAGAAAACAGTCAAGTTCAGAGTACCAAGGACCCCTCATTTCAACCCTGAGCTACAATAATCTCCTTTAAGGGTATTTCTTCTTCTGTAGGAACTGCACTTTGACTGACAGTGAAAAACAACTTAGAAATACATGGAACCACATAAAAATGTGCCAGTCCTAGTTTGGGGCATTCCTTATCATATGGCATTCTCTCCTCTTCCCCCCATCCCAATGATGCCATTCCAGAAGTGATTAAACAGTTTCCCATAAGCAACATTTTTTAGAAGTAGAAGTATAGTATGGTATGGATTTTGGACCAGAATGGTTTTTTTGATAACTCCTATAAGAAAGATTGATATTTCTATTTATTTTTTTTGATGAATACGCACTGTCTTTTGGACAAATTTTACAGTGTTATCTTTTGATATAAATGTTGAGCCACAACAGACTTTGATTTGATGAAATTCACAAATCCAGTTCATTTTTTTTATTTATTTAGCCTAACTAAGATGCACATTATGTGCCTACATGCTCCATAGGCACTTACTGGCCTTGCAATAAATGCTTGCTATTTGTGGACAGGCCTTAGAATTTGCTCTCTCTGGATTACTGCTGCTACAATATCAGACTCTGTAAGATGTTTTCAAGGATATCATGGCTTCATCAAAATCCATTCTACAATGTGCCAAAGGATATAGGGAAATGTCACATCCGGCAAGTGATTCTTCTGTGTAACGAATAATCAAGGCCTAAAGACATGAGCTATGAAAATGCAGAGACAACTCATTCATTAAAGACATTAGATATTAACACTAACTACCCACTGTGGACTTCTCAGCTGTAGAGAAAAGTGCTTACTCATTGTGAAATATTTAGAATGCTTTCATCAATATCTTTGCCAAAGATATCTACACTTAAGAAGTGGAGGAAAATACCAGAATGATACATATATTTGTAGCCAGACACAGGCATTCAATGTCTCACTACCATAGGAATTCTGTGGAAAAATCTGGTCTTCCAATATTTTCTAGATTTCTTCTATAATTTAATGTAAACTTTCCTAGCTTTTCCATAGGGTTTGTATCCAAGATAAATAATATTATCTCTATTATACCAGGCTTCCCTTACATGCAGTATATCAATGTCTTAGTTTGCTACTAAGTATTTTCATTCCCCTATATTCTAGTACCAGCATGAAATAAATTCTATCTACAGACAATGCCTTTTTTGTCTTTTATGTAGTTATGAGCTTTAACACAGCCTTGTTTTGCTTTCAGTGAATTAACTGTCCCATCCATTCATTTAGTCACTTCCATTCTATAGTACTTTGTGAAATACACCTTTCTGTTGTTTCCCCCCATGTTTTGGATGCTATGCATCAGAAATAGCAATAGCACTTAGACTTATATACTGCGGTAGAGTGCTTTACAGCCCTCTCTAAGCAGTTTTCAGAGTCAGCATATTGGCCACAACAATCTGGCTCCTCATTTTACCCACCTTGGAAGGCTGGAAGGCTGAGTCAACCTTGCTTGAGCCAGCAAGAATCAAAGAGCTGGCAATCAGCAGAATTAGTATGCAATACTGCATTCTAACCACCCTGCCACCAGGGCTCTATCTTCATGCTACTTAGGAAGGAGGGAAATCTATCTTTATGTGTATGCTAAGATACGAATCCTTAGAGAATTTGTAGGGCATGACATGCATCCAAATGTGTATGCATATTTGAAATATTGCTTGCTATATATTTTCTCATATGGTCACATACTTACATATTTTGTTGCCAGCACTGTACTATGTACTGTATGAGTGAATTATATATGGCTTCTAAATGGGCTACAAAAATCCAGGCATATACGAGCAAATCCAATATACTCTGTACCAGAGCAAATCTGGCTACTCACTAGATGGCAGCTTGCTACAAAAAATAGAAAATCAGAGTTTCCCTTAGGAGTTGACCATACACCCTTAACTTGAAAATCTCTGGTGAAGAAAACCACAGTCACTTCTATGAATGGTAAGTTCTACTGGTGAACAACTCTTAATATCTATGGAGATTCTCAGTCATCCAGGTCATGGTTTCTTGGATGAGAAGCGAACTGTCTCCAAAGAAGAACAAGAAAGTCCAGTTGCCTCTTGAAAAAACACCTTTGGGACAACAGCTCTTAATGTCTAGAGTGTTTCTTCCAATGTTCAACAGAAATCTAGCAATTTAAGCCTATTAAGATCTGAATAGCTCCCTCAGATATCCTACTAGAATCTCTGACACAATTTCTGAAATAACATTGCTGCTACAATTCTGATCTTTTTGGATGAATTATTTCTCAACAATATCTGGTCTGTTCTACAAGTGGAATAATGAGAATCCTACCACATTTAACTCACTAACATATGATATAGCTTATTAAGAACTAAGAATTACAGAGCTGGTAATTTGTTTACTACTGAACATTTCATATTAGACATACTAAGCAAGACCATGCAAATCATTCAGATACTTCGGGCCATTAAAGTCCTATAAATCTGGGCAGCAAATATCCATATAGTCACTAGATATAAACAAAAAGATACAGAAAACTGTTTATTAGTTTATTCAGTTATTTCATACTCTTCTGACCCAACAGATTTAATTTTACTTAGATTATTGGTCGGCAACTGCTTCTGTGAGATTTTTGCAATCTTATGCCTATTTAATAATATCTAGTAATTTGGTCTTCAATTGAAATCTTTTTTTAAAGTGCAGTTGAGTTTTCCAAGCATCAGAATCCTATCCAGTTACTGTTACTGTAATATTATGTATTAAATTATTAAGCTTTCATTTCGTAATGGATGTTTCTAGTGAGTATTCTGGTTTTACTTTACTGAGTGATTTGTTCTTCTTTCAGTAATGTATGCAGTATAGGGTTAAAAAAAGAGAGAGCAGTTGGGAGAACTTATTGGAAGCCTCATACCTTTTGTACAAATGTCCATGTTACATGCATGTACAAATGAGTAGGGTTTCATTTGTACCATCTTTTTTTTTTTCTTACAGCCCTTGTGTATGATCTTGGTTATTTTTGACAGGGATTTTTTCATCATTCAAAGGGATCAATTGTAGTATTTTTAGTATTTATTTGATTTGTCAATTGCTTACAAGATACAGGTATAAGAATAAACATAGTTTTGAATACATGAGATAGATACTTATAAGCAAAATAAAAAGAAACAATAGGACAGGGATGGTAGGCACAATTGGTGCGCTTATGCATGCCCCCTACAGGCCTCTTAGGAAGGGGGTGAGGTCAATAGTAGACAGTCTAAGGTTAAAGTTTTTGGGGTTTGGGGAAGAAACCACAGAGTCAGGTAGAGTATTCCAAACATTGACCACTCTGCTGCTGAAATCGTATTTTCTGCAGTCAAGTTTGGTGCAGTTAACCTTGAGTTTGTATCTATTGTTTGCTCTTGTATTGTAGATAGGGATGGTTTAAGATTGCACAGTGCTTTTTCAACAATGTCTTCTGTAAAATCGATATGTATTAAATCATTGTAGTTGTCTGTGGCTCGACTAGGAAGTACTGGGCTTGATCCATTGCTGTTTACAAATACTGAGCCAAAGAATGTGTTAAATTTTCTTTGTTCAGATTTTCTACTTTCACACAAGTGCACTACAACCGGGAAAACCATGGGCTTGAGACTAGATACTTTTGCTGTCAGTGTAATATTGTGGTACTTTATTGTGTTTTATTTTAGTTTATTTTGGATCTGACATAGCCTTTCTCCCAAATAGCAGAGATATATTTATTTCATGGGTACAGTTATCCTGTAATCTGCAACTCTTACACTGCAAAAACATATGGACTACACAACTCGAACAGGGCAAAGCAATAGACTCAATCTACATAGACTTCTGTAAAGCCTTTGATTCAGTGGTACACGACAAACTACTCCTAAAACTAAAATCTTATGGTATCTCTGGACAACTGCAGAACTGGATAGAAGCATTCCTGTCAAACAGACAACAAATGGTCAAAATTGGGAGTGTCCCATCAAATTCTGTACCTGTCCATAGTGGTGTCCCCCAAGGCAGTGTTCTAGGACCAACTCTCTTCATACTCTACACAAATGACCTCTGTGATCATATTAAGAGCAACTGCGTTCTTTTCGCTGATGATGTAAAGCTGTTCAATACGACAAACAATACTGCTACCCTTCAAAAAGATCTTGACTATGTTTCAGAATGATCAAACAAATGGCAACTTCAGATCTCAACAAATAAATGCTCTGTCTTACATATTGGTAAAAAAAAATCAGAAAATAAAATACAAGCTGAATTGTTAAGACCTTGTTGATGATCCAAACTCTGTCAAGGACCTTGGAGTACTCATCTCTAATGCTCTAAGTGCTAGAGCCCACTGTAACTACATAGCCAAAAAGGCATTAAGAGTTGTTAACCTAATCCTACGTAGCTTTTTCTCTGGTAATATCACTCTACTAACTAGAGCATACAAAACATTTGCTGGACCAATACTCGAATACAGCTCATCAGTCTGGAACCCACATTACGTATCTGATATTAACACAATTGAGAAAGTCCAGAAATATTTCACAAGAAGAGTTCTCCACTCCCTACTCATTGTAGAATACCTTATGCCACCAGACTTGAAATTCTAGACTTAGAAAATCTTGAATTACACCGTCTTCGGTCTGATCTAAGTATGGTATATAAAATCATACATTGCAATGTGCTGCCTGTCAATGAATACTTCAGCTCCATCCATAACAACACAAGAGCACACAATAGATACAAACTCAAGGTTAACCACACCAAACTTGATTGCAGGAAATACGACTTCAGCAACAGAGTGGTCAATGTCTAGAATACTCTACCTGACTCTGTAGTTTCTTCCCCAAACCCCCAAAACTTAACCTTAGACTGTCTACTATTGACCTTACCCCTTTCCTAAGCGGTCTGTAGGAGGCGTGCATAAGCGCACCAACATGCCTACCGTCCCTGTCCTATTGTTTCTTTTATTTTTCTTATATGTACCCATTTCATGTATTCATAACTATATATATACTTATACCTATTATCTTGTAAGCAATTGACAGATCAAATAAATAAAAATAAAGTTACCATCCCTGTCAACCTTTGAACCTCATAAGATATAATCCATTACTATTTGACAGAATTCTATTAGCATATTTCCTGTTTCATTTCTTATAGTAAAGGTAAATTTTCCCATTATTCCAAATGTTACTATATTTCCAACTTTACCATTCCAATCTCCTGTAAATACTCTACCTTTTCTTGATGTTGTATCGAGAAGTCATTTGCAGTTCAACTTCTGTTTCCTGTGCACCTAAGTTTTGAGCATAAATGTGAATCACTATAAAAGTTATTGGCTTGGCTTGGCTTGGACTCAAATTGAGATCATTCTGCAGGTTGTAGCTGAACATTGAGTTTGAGTACAACTGCCCATTGTTTATGTCATTTCTTGTGTGATTTCTAGTTCACAATAGAATGTCTGCCACTCCTCTAACATGGAGTGTGCCCCATTCCAATTCATTTCAAGAATGATTCCAAGAATATTAGTGTTCAGACTTGACATTTTCACTCAGAGGACATCTGGTTTGTCTTGGTTCAATGTTCTGACATTCCTAAACCACATTTCAGTGGTTTACATATTTTTGCAGCATCAGACTTCTATTTTGCCCTTGGTCACATCAGCAGCTGGATGTTCTTTTGGCTTCAGTCCAGGCATATCATCAGCATTAGTGTTACTTATACTTGCCCTCTGGTCTTTTCCAGTAGCCTTTTGGATACCTTCTAATCTGGGTAACTCATCTTACAGTATTATATTTATTTGTCCTGTTTTTGAATGTCCATCTTTTTGACAGAATAATGAAGTATGTTGATCTTTCCTTATCCAGCAAAAGTGGATAGTAATTTTCTTCACCTCACTGAAGAAAATTTATGCATTGAAACCAAGATCTGCTTCAGAGCAATACACTGAATCAGCTTTAACAGCATATATGGAGTTGTTCAGTTCATTTCTATAGAGAGAAAATACTCAGCCTTGAGTGGTGTGATTCTGGCATTGCCCAATGAGTGTTATGATTACATTAAATATTAAATTGCCAGTTTATCAGAGCTATTTTGGATGGTAAGACTAATACTGCTTTGGCCTTAATTCACTTTCACAGTTCTCAGCCTTTTTAATGTGACCCATCCCAACCTGTAACTTTGCTCTGTTGTGCTAATGGAAAGTTAAAATTCCACTAGCACAACATAATTTCCAGGATTCTGCTCATACTACTGTATACCCTTAAATCAATCCCCACTTTTAAATCAATGCATAATTTGGGCAGGTCTAAGTCTGTTAATAATTACTGAAATCACCTCAGATACTGTTTCCCATAAAATAGGACAGCAGTGCCACAGATATCATTTCCTTTGGGCCATCCGCTTTCTCTGTGAAATGAAAGTCAGTTTCTTCTGCCTCTACTAGTTAATTAGCATAGAGTATTGCTAGCAATACATCCCTGATCAACCAAAATCTTGTTAGTAAGAAGTTATCCATTCCAAAGGGCCTTAACATCTCAACAAAGCCAGTGCTGAATCGGTCTTTCCAGGTTTGACCAAGCTGAACCAATCTTTACTAACTATCAGTCTTACTAGGTAGACCAAGAAATCAGTTACAAAGGTGGAGTAAAGTTGCTTTTATTGAGACTGGCTACAGTGACAGAATCTTGCCAGTGTTGTTATGTTGCACTTTCTCTGCTACTCATTGTTCAGTGAATTAGGAAAGAGTCTGTCTTTCTGATTCCTTTCCAAATGTTATCTGTCTATTGTAGATGTAATATATGTTTCATTCCTCATCATCTTAGCAATGGATTTTGCATATTTCTGTCAAGACCACTTCCTTACTCTCTATATCAACCCACTGGGCATCCTGCAGAAGACACAGCCTGAAGAATAAAGGCAGCACAGCCAACAAATCATACATGAGGATCTCAATGGTCATTCTTCTGATTCCTGCCTAGAAGACACCAGCCATGGTTAGCATGGGCTGCCCAACATATACCCCACAGAAACCAGTGATGACGGATCCTTTTCAGGAAGCAATACATATGCCAGCTAGCTATGCGAACCCCTAAAATATCTGATAATCAGAGTCAGCAAAGCCCATTTATATTAAATTAACAATCTTTTTGAATGCAATACCAAGTCTGGCACACCGGAAAAGCACACGAGAAAGTAAGTACTTATACTATTTTTAGGTTTGAATGTTTTTATTTTTTTATGTTGGAGCAGAACATGATTCTATAACATTTCATTTAGCACAACATTTCTGCATAAAAGCGGGCTGTTGTTCTGTCTTTTTTTGATCCATTATATTTCTGCAAGAGAGAAAGAGAGGAAAAACTCAAAAATGTCTTCTAGCAGAATGTTGGAAGTATGTAGCTGAAACTCTATCATCAATTCAACCATGTAGCTCTGCTATTTTTCAACCTATTCTGTCCAAAATAAAGCAGCTACATTGTTATTTTTCCCTGTTACAGGCGATAGATTTTTAAATAAACCCCAAAGCAGCTCAAATCAAATTGATTTTCTATTGCAGCTCAAAGTACAAATGATAATCAAATCATGTCCTTCTTAAATCTAAAACCTCCAATTCATGGCTGATCCATATAGGCCTAATAACCAGTTCTAATTCTGTGTGTTTTAATATTTTATCTGCCATTTTAAGCTAAAGTAACAATTTTATTTAAAAACACAATCAGCAGAAACCAGTTTTGCTGCTTGCCATCTGCTCACTAAAGTTTTTGCACAATTAGGCAAATAAATGGTTTATTTTGCATAGGTGTATTTATGGTATATGCAAGGAAGTAAAGAACTTATTTATTATAGTTTTCATGAGTTATATGACATGAACCTACAGGCTTATTTAAAAGCATTGAGTATTTGAGTAAGATTTTTTTTTAAAGAGCTAGATGATTGTAAAAAGGAAAGAAAGAGAAATACTACGGATAAGAGGATTAAGATACAACATGAATAAATGCCAATTTCCTAAAGTTGTACAAGTATCAAAATGTTAAGCCTTTCTACTGAGTCAAAGACCTTCCGATGACAGAGACTAAAATGCAATCAGAGCCACTGTTGTTTTTCCAGCTTTAAAGTAATGGCTTGGAGAGCCAATTATGTGAGCAGAAAGTAAATCAGCTCTCCAAAAATTGATTTCAACCCAACTCAGTCATTGAAATGAATCACTGAGATATATGTGAAAAGAAGACAGTTTTGATACAAGAAGATGCAGGAATCACTTGCTGATTACAGACTTTTATATAGCCATTTTCTGCGGCTTTATAAACATATAATCAAAATGATGACTTTTTAAAAAGATAACTAGATGTGTTAAAATAATATGGTCATTATCTATCTATCATCTACCTACCTATCTCTCTATCTCTATCTCTCTATCTCTCATCTATTATCTATCATTTATTAAGAGCTGCAATAGCACAGTGGTGAATACAGTATAGCAGGCTAATTATGTTGCCTGCCAGCAGTTCAATTCTTAATGACTCAAGGTTGACTCAGCCTTCCATCCTTCCAAGGTTGGTAAAACGAGGACCCAGATTGCTGAGGATAATATGCTAACTCTGTAAACTGCTTAGAGAGGGCTGTAAAGCACTATGAAATGATATATAATTCATTGCAATTTCTATTATATATCAGATTCTAATAATCCTTGAAACCTTATGCAAGCATAAATAGATAACCTTAGAATAAGGTACCATGGGGTCCTTTCTTTGCTAGGCTTGAATGAAAATGGTCTCCACAAATTATTCATCCTATTGCAGGTAGAAAAAGAAATGTGAATACAAATCCAATCCATGTTAGTCTTTCATTTATCATACTCCCATCAAAAATGAGAAATAGTCACTTTTTGTTTATACCCCCCCCCAATAACTGATATAAATATATATCAATTATTATAGCAGTTAAATGCCAGTGATATAAGTAGGGATGGGATTCTACCGGTTCTATCTGGTTCTATAGAACCCCTTGTTAACTTTCTAAGCAGTTCAGAGAACCGGTAGTTAGAAGCAATCTCGTTTTGTTTTTTTCTACCCTTATTACTTACTTGCAGACAGCCTAGACTTACTGTCTCCTGAGCTTTGGGGCTTGGCTTTCTTAAAGCGGCTTTCTTTTTTTTAAAAGAAAGCCCCTGCTTAAAACACTGCTCTTGGGAGGAAATACTTCCCTGGACAATCAACACTTTGAAGAAATAATTGAATAATGAAGCAAAGCTTTTAGTGACAGGGAACCAAGATGAGTGACATTCAGCAAGGCTTCTTGGCTAGCTAGAAAAATTGACATTCGAACGTGAGTTTATATACCCTTTCTGAGTTTTGGTCTAAAAATGGTTTTTGGTGAAGGTTAATTCTGTGCTTGGTGAAGTTTAATTCTGTGTTTATTGATGGGATAATTTTCCCTATCCAGCTTCAATAAGCAACAGCTACTGTTGTGGTTTAATTATTTGTATTGATTTTTTTTCCTGCCTCATGGTTTCTTTTTCTCTCTGGAGAGGGGGTGTTCCTCACTGCTTTAGTACTATCTGGCACTGTCCTTTTGGAGTATACTTCCAAGAGCAGGATGCAAGCTTGGAACTGATTTTTTTTTATTGCCTTTCTGGGGGGCATGTGACCTTTCCTTAAATCTGGATGATTTCCTTAGGATATCTTATGAAATGAGTGAGACCAGCTGGTATCTTTAAGTGGTGCAAATGGATCTAAGGATTGCTTTTCCTGGGTGTGCTTTTTCTGGAGAGCTTAAATGACCTCTCTGCTAAAGGGTTTCACTTTATGAGCAAGAGTAGGCTGCTTGATAGTTATCATTGCATTTTAACTATTTTCATTCCTCAAGGTGCTCTGGCACCCTGCCTGATTTGTAACTCTGGCTTGCAGGTATTTCTAATCTAATGATTGATATTTAGGGCAGCTTTTTTCAAGCAAAGAAGCTTTTTGTATTTTTGTACAGGTAATGCTAGACTTATAACAGTTCATTTAGTTACCATTCAAAGTTACAATGGCACTGAAAAAAATGACTTATGACCATTTTTCACACTTATGACCATTGCAGCATCCCCACTGTCATGAGAGGCCAGGCGAGGAGAAGTGCCCCTTGACATGAGTGATGTCAACTTGGCCATTCCCACCCAGTCACATGACCACCAAGCCACACCCACCAACTAAGCCACGCCCACAGAACCAGTTGTTAAAAAACTGAATCCCACCCCTGGATATAAGATATTAGATGTGATTTCTATATGGAAGTACAAAGCAATTTCTCAGACTTCTGTAAAGATTTCTATTTGCATTATCCAATTGTCTAAATCTGATTTTAAAAAGTTTCAAGCTTGTTTTCAAAACTTCTATTTCCAAAAATATGGGAATTAGACACCTTTTGTTACCCAGAATAATTAATACTTAATTTCTCATGGTTAAATTGTGGATTGTTGACAAATTCCATCATTCTCCTAATTCAAAAAAACGTATTTACCTGCAACCAAAATAGTCATGCCAGTTTAAAGATTAATTACTGTTCTTCTACCTCCTCACTCTACATTCTGAATGTATAGAATAAAAGCATTATTCTATACAGAGCCTTCTTGTTTGTCCCTTCAGGTGTCTTAGTCAATCCTGATTATTAAAATCCCGAGTATATCTTCAGAGAATTCAGAAAAAAAGTCATATTGTTGTTTCATGTTTACATTTATCATGCTCTCTAAGAATAACTTAAAAGGGATGGGATAATTGCAGGTTATATTTTATTTGCAGAATAAATTAATGTACTTCAGTACAAAAAAGAGCACATTTCTAAAAAAAATTTACATTACATTTCTAAAAAAATAATAATTCCAGAATAGTACTTTTGCCCCCTTTAATTTTATCATAGATTTCTAGATATACAAATGTAATACTTTTTTTTTCATAGAATGTTTGGAAATATGTTTGGGTAAAATTAAGTATTCTATTCATAATTAGATTTTCTAGGTAACCCCTCCCCTTTTTTTGGTGACCAAAGATCTTTGTCATGATTTTTTAAACAATAAAGCAAACAAACAAACAAAAAAACCTCTCAAGTGCTTGCAAATTGTTCTTCAGGGTTTTTTTTAAATAGTTTACCACATTCACTTCTCATGAACTGGTTTTATATCCCTACGGTGGTAAAACTAATAGTTTGCTTTGATTTTTTAACGATATTTGATTCAAGTCAGAATTCCTCTACCAACCCACCCACTCTTCAATTTACTTTAATCTCAGTTTCTATTTTATTTTTCCTTTTCCTCTCTTTTTCTTCCTTTCTTTTGCATCCATTTTCAAATAGTTCTACAAACAGTAGACAGTATGCCTAATGTATGGGAAACTGCTGGCTGAAATACTCCACTGCCCAGCCATCTTAGTGACACAATCTATTTCCTTGCAATTTTATTAACTGATGTCAAATTTCAGACATTATTTAGTGGTATAGTAAGTATATATTCTTTTTTCATCCTTCTACAAACATGTTTTAAAGCAGAGGTAGGGAACTATGGCCCTTTATGACATGAGCCAACTCCCAGAATTCATGAGCCAGCTTGAATTCCATGGTTGGCTCAGGAATTCTGGGAGTTGACATCCACAAGTTACAAAAGAACCATAGCTCCCCACCTCTGCTTTACAGAAAGGAATATTTCCCTATATAGTAAAAACACACCATTCTCTTATTTTATTTTATTCTTGTCCTTTACATTTGACCATGAAAATTTTTTGCACCTTTGGAAGTGGCAATTTTAAGGATATTTAAGCCTTCCAAAGATAAACTTGGAGATGGATCCTGCTAACATACAAGTGCCAGCAGAAAACTCTGTAAACAAAGCAAACACTGGGCCAAATATTTCATTTTATAACGGTATAATGTAGTCATTTGTGGAAGTTTTGCAGTCCTGGGCCTAGAATCTTTGTTAGGAATAGATGAGAATCTGAGATTGTTTTATATTTTAATGCAAACATGACTCACATGTAATTCTTGGGCTAAGTATACAAAAGTGCACTCTACTGAATTTTGTAAGTAGCAAGCTACTTAAGGTTATGAATATTCTATTATTTCAAGGTATACATAAAAATGCAGTATTTCAACAAAGTGGCTGCAAAATTGCAGAAGTTTCTCTTCCAGTAAAGAGGCATATAGGGTCCTAATAAAAAAACATACACATGAAAATATGTGTATAGTTGGTTGATTTTAAGAAAAATAATATAGAACAGTTTCTACAACACATGGGAAACTGAACAAAACTATAGTCTAGACTATTATTTCTGACCTTTCTGTTCACTTCGGCACATTTATAAGAAAAAGTAGCTTATTAAACTCTTTTTACTTGATTGTCTAGCTCATTTATTCTAGTCCAGCTTGTTCATTTAGACATAAATTCATATTTCATTGTTTTGAATAACTTTTTTAAATTCCTTGGGAAATAAGGTGACCAGTTTATCAAATTTAACAATAAGAGATGAACTGAAAAAACAAATCCATATTACCCATTGTGTCAGGAAAAATTTAATTTGATTTATTTGCTCCAGTTTCATGAAACACCAGTTGTGACAACATTGAGCAGCTAACAACAAATTCATTGCTTTCTTCATGATATATTTGGAATCATTTTTCTTTTTAACGAACACCTATGTGTTTCTGAGACAGATAAAGCTCTTAAAACCAGACAACTGCATGTCAAATCTATTCTTTAGAATTCTAAATGTAATATGAAGTTCCCATCCAAAAGGCCATGTTGGTCTTTGACAAAAGATTGAACGTTCAATTAAGGTATGAAATTTCTTTGGAGTGCTAAATTCATTGATCCTTTCATTTAATATATACAAGTTGTTATATACATAGAATGATAGATAAATATGTCTCTGCAATATAAACACAAATCTTCTGGATCAGTAAGATGTAAATCAAGAAAAGAAGGACTTTTATCTCATTCTTGTAACAACTGATGAATCTTGTTGGACAAGAAGCAAAATGTCTTCCTCTTCTTCCTCAAAAAAAAAAACAGTCCAGTTCCCTTCTGAGAGGGGGGGAATATATATTCTTAAGTTTTCGCGGGTACTTACATGTATGGCATTCAGCTTTGTTCGGGTATTTTCCCACGTCATTGTAGTTGTGCTTTTAAAGTTGTAGCAACGTTTCGGCAGAATCTTTAAAAGCACAACTACAATGACATGGGAAAATACCCGAACAAAGCTGAATGCCATACATATATAGACAGACAGACAGACAGACAGACAGACAGACAGACAGACAGACAGACAGATAGATAGATAGATATAGATATAGATATAGATATAGATATAGATATAGATATAGATATAGATATAGATATAGATATAGATATACACATAGATACATACATACATATATATTCTTAGGTTTTCGCGGGTATTTGTATGTGGATCTTTGGTTATTCGGGTTTTCTCCCGCGTAAAATTGGAAGTATCTTGGCAACGTTTTGACAAAATTTCATTTGTCATCTTCAGGCTTTGTGCTTCTTGGAGTAATGTAAGCTTTCTGCTGCTTCTTCCTTTTAACTGCTAGTGGGGGTGTGACTTGATTGGGTGGGGGCTTGGCTGTGTTCTGATTGGGTGGGGGTGTGTTCTGATTGGTTGGGGGTTTGGCTGTGTTCTGATTGGTTGGGGGGTTGGCTGTGTTCTGATTGGCTGGGGATGTTTTCTGTTCAGGTGGAGGCTTGGTTGTGCTCAGATTAGTCTTAGTTGTCAGGGGATTTGAGCTGGTGAGCTGTGATCCTGTTGTTTGGCTTTGCATTCGTGGTCGTGCCACATCTTCATGGTGGGCATCCATTCGCTTCATGTGTGGGATGGAGGGGTTTGAAGCGGGTAGTGATGCAGCTGCAGTACGGCTTCTGGTCCGTGGTCATGTCTCATCATCTGTGTGGGTGTGAGTCTGCTTTCTACATGGAGGTGTGGTGGTAACATCTTGTGTGGCCCTTGTGGGTGTGGGTCTGGTGTCATTCTTCATGTTAGGTACTCGTTTGTTAGTGAGGGCAGGTTTCCAAATGGCTGATAGGTAGGAGGTATCATCTCGTTTATTCATGCTGTGTGGACGTTTTTCTATCTCTATGGCTTCTCTGATTATTCTGTTGTTGAAGTGTTCAGTTTTGGCGATAGTTCTGGTATTTTTAAAGTCAGTCTCATGTGCTGTGACTTTGAGGTGTTGGACCAGGGAAGAGGTCAGTTCTTCTTTTTTGATTGAGTTCTTGTGTTCTTCAATGCGTGCACTTATTCTTCTGTTGGTTTGTCCGATGTATGTGGTGGAACAGGTGGTGCATGGGATTTCGTATACTCCTTGGTTTTCTAACTCAATTCTGTCTTTAGGGTTTCTTAGGATGGTGGATATTTTTCTGTTTGTGCAGAATGCTCTCTTAATGTTGTGTTTTTGGAGGATCTTGCTGATTTTGGCTGTAGTGCCTTTTATATATGGGAGGAGGGCTTTGCCGTTCTCTTGTTCTCTGTCTTGGATTTTGGTTTGGGTTTCTTTTTGGATTAGGTGGGGAATATTTTTTCTTTGGAATCCATTGGCTGTTAGTACGTTAGTGAGAGTGTGTAGTTCGGTTTTTAGGTGTTGTCCGTCGACTAAGCACTTTGGTCTGGAGATGAGTGTCTCGGCTACGGAATTGATCTGTGCTGGGTGGTGGTATACCATATATATATGGTATTCTTCATCCTGATTGGTTGGGAGTCTTGGTCTGTGTTTATTGGTCTTGGAATTTGCTGTGTTCTGCTTGATTGGTCTTTCTAATATCTTCTGTCTGTTTTGTGGCTCTTTTTGTCTTGATTGGCTGGCAACATTGTGTTCTGGTATTTGAGGCTTTTAGTGCAGCTTGGCTCCGAGTAAATGGATGGCTATCATTTATTAGGAAGCTAGGTTTCATCTGGGTGCCTGGTTGGGGTGTGTTTGAGCTGGAGGTATCAGGGGGGAATCTGTTTGTTTTTAGAAAACCCAAGCCATAGAATTATCAGAGAAGCCATAGAGATTGAAAAAATATCTGAAAGCATGGATAGAAGAGATGATTCCACCAGACTGTCAATTATTTGGAAGCCTGCACTCACAAACAAAAAATCCAGGCAAACACCTGGGCACAAACAGATCCCCCTTGATACCTCCAGCTCAAACACACCTCAACCAGGCACCCAGATGAAACCTAGCTTCCTAATAAATGATGGCCATCCGTTTACTCAGAGCCAAACTGCACTAAAAGCCTCCAATACAGGAACACAATGTTGCCAGCCAATCAAGACAAAAAAAGCCACAAAACAGATAGAAGATATTGGAAACACCAATCAAGCAGAACACAGAAAACTCCAAGACCAATAAACACAGACCAAGACTCCCAACCAATGAGGATGAAGAAAAAACCATTCTGGCACAGCAGTAGGCTAGCCCCAAATTTAAAACTGAAACGGCTGTGAAAGTCTGACTGACAGAAGAACACAATAGAGGAGCCTGATGATGGCAGGTGAGATTCTGCCGAAACGTTGCTACAACTTTAAAAGCACAACTATAATGACGTGGGAAAATACCCAAACAAAGCTGAATGCCATACATGTAAGTACCCGCGAAAACTTAAGAAAATTATATATATATATATATAGTTTTCATATATATATTTGTTTTCTTATATATATGTAGTTCTGCACAGAATAGTTTTCCTTTCTTCCTCCTGCCAGAAGCCACTTAGTTTGATGAGAAATTATTTCCAAGACAAAGAGCCTTTTGAAGAAGATTTTGCCATTAAATTCCCAGAGAAGGTGTAAGGAAGTAATTCTTCCATGGAGCGTTTGTGGCCTACTGTTATCACAGAGAAGAGCTGTCTTTGGGAATTGGGAAGAATTCTTCTTTCCCCTGGAGAAATGTAAGGAAATCATCCACTCAATTTATTTCTACAAATTTTTGGTAGCCTTTCTATAAAATTTGCCTGACCTACAGAATGAGAAAATGGCCCAGACTGTTGACAGGATTGATCTTTCTACTTTCAAAAAATAGAGTCAAACAAGCATCTTCATTTTTGAAGCACCTAGGGAAAATGAAAGAATCAAGAGGATGATAAGAGTTGCATTTGTGGAAACTTGAGCAGGATTTCAACCAAATACAAAATACTACACACTAAAGGGCCTAAACCCATAGAAAAAGCTATATTAGATATGGCTGCTTTTAGGCTGGATATAGACAGCTAAGAAAAGACTGCTGTAAAATAAACAGTATTGATTCCATTTGCTTGCTACTGAGTATGTTGTGTGTTTATCTCAATTTGCACAGTTACAGGATGCTTCATTCTGTAATCAAACAACTTCACTTCTTTTTCATAGCAGACTTAGTCTGTTGGTCTCCTGTGCTATTATAAGCTGGAAATAAAATCTTAAGAAATTTCACTCTGAATTTCTGTTACTTTTTAATTATTTTTTCACAATAAACCAGAACATCGGTTTTTTTTCCAAATGACTATTATTGTGGCCATTGATTGTTTCATATCCTGGTTTTTTTATCCCTCCCACCTGAGCCAGGAAAGCAAGTGCCAATCATTTTCCATTAAGTGGGTCAGTACTTTAAAACATGTGATTTCCATTGATAGATCATTTGTATGTGACAACCCCCCACACACACATCTTTGACTCTTCTATGCGCTTAATGTTTTCCCATATGGTGTGTCCATTGTACAATAAAAAAAAAGGAAGGAAGGAAGGAAGGAAGGAAGGAAGGAAGGAAGGAAGGAAGGAAGGAAGGAA
>NW_020769313.1:2315039-2372003 GCF_900518735.1 Pseudonaja textilis
TTCTGTTCTGTTCTGTTCTGTTCTGTTCTGTTCTGTTCTGTTCTGTTCTATTCTATTCTATTCTATTCTATTCTATTCTATTCTATTCTGATACCTCCCTATTTTATCTCTAGATCAAGTGGCTCTAGAGCAGGGGTGTCAAACTCAGTTACATTGAAGGATGCATCAAGGTTGTGTTTCACCTTGAGATGTGTTTGTGTGTAGTGGGGGGGCATAGCCAGTTCAATGTCACTCATGTTGGGGGGTGTCTGTGGTGGCCCAAGTGCTCTGCTAGCAAAAATGGAGCTGGGGGGGCATGTGGAACATTTCCGAGCTCCATTATTGCTGGCAGAGACTGCGGGTCAGTCCTTTGTTGTTTCCAGGGTGGCCTCACAGGCCAGATTTAAACACCCTGCAGTCCAGATTTGGCCTGTGGGCCTTAAGTTTGACACCCCTGGTCTAGAGCTATATTTAATCATGGTGCTTTCATAACACACACACACACAAACACACACACAGATGCATGCATGCATGCGTGCATACATACAGTAGTTTCTTTTGGCAAACATAAACATCAGGGTAGATGAACAGCAGATATCATATGCTTATGTGTATTTAATAAACATACACATGCACACCAGAATATGTACACACAAATATTCCTGTCTCAATTCTTTATTTTGACCTTTGGTGTTGTTGTTTTAATGTAATTCTCCCATTTGATTCAAGTATCCTTTTGACAAATACTAGAAAAGAAAAACTGCTATTTTATTTTACTTTGTTAAATAAAATGATTTCTACAGCAGGGCTATTCATAAGGCGTGGGTAAAAAAAGTCAAGTTGACAAATGTTATCAAAGAAAAGCTACAGTTTTATTTTACATGGTTAAATAATCTAATTTCTACAGTAGTATTTTCATAATAGCTAAGTCAATCTTTCACTACTTTTTAAACCCATCTCTTTTTTTTGTTCTGATATTACTTTACATGTAAACTACTTCTCAGCCTTCTCTTTTTAATTCTCTTTGATTTCACAACACTTTAAAAAAGTTTAAGGATTAGACTCTCTATTTTATTCTTTCAAAAACTGATAATTTTATGTTTTATGCAATGTATAAATTTAATTCATATTCTGTGCCCTTTTTACAGATCAGTAAAATAAATCTTCAAGAGAATTAGAGGTGTGGAATACTATCAAGTCAGACAGGATACAAAATAATATTTAGAAACTATTGATTTTAATCTTCAGATACATGTTAACTTCAATCAAACATAAAAACTTTAGCAAGTTCTCAAAGGAAATTTGTCCAAAATTCTTAAGGATATACTAGAAATATTGAAAATAAAGAAGCAAATAAGTAAAAAGTAAGTAATATTGAATATATTGATTGCACCATAACAGTTTGTTAATACATTATAATTAAAATTATTTATTCATTAGAAGAGGACACAGAAATTCATCCTAATGTTATGGGGTCAGATTGTCTGTCTTCCAAATGTCTACATATTGAACTCATATGTCAAGTGAGAAGCTTACAGCTGCTCCAATGTAGTTTTTTGGTTCAGTCATTGATAGTCAATAGGGACACGCTGTGATCGCTCTCCTTGTCATACTTATGAAAGCCTTTCATACAAGTACTGACAGCTAAAGCCAGCAAGAATCCAAGACCAGATAAAGCTATTATCAATACACATGGCAGATGTATCCAAAGCTGAGAAACAGGCAGCAAATAAGCAGGGAGAGAAACAGATGCAAGGCTTTTGGCTAGATTGCTTGGTTTCACTGTAACTAATCTTTGTTGTCATTTTTTATTCAAGGGATTGAAAAAGTAGAAAGCAAGATTCTATTTTTGTGAAGGGTGTTTGTTTTTTTTTAACCAAGGAGAGGAATGAAGTAGAAGTATATTATCAGCTCAGCCCTTTACATATACAGGTAACTCATCTTCCATTTTGTTTCTCTTCCCTACCTTCCAGTCATGCCCCACCTATTGACATAAGACATAAGAATTTATTTGTCATTACACTCGCAAGCAGGTGCAACGAAATGAGGTGCTCTTCCACAAGTAAAACTGGACAACACCATTGAAAGAAAAATAAAATTAAACACAACAGACCATACAATAATCTCTATACAATTTAAAAATGTAAATACCCCATTACTCTCAGCCATTAAATTCCACAAAATCTTATGACCCTGCATTCAAACTCAAAACTGCACTTGGATAAAAACTGTTCTTAAATCTAGTCGTCCTTGGTTGATCTACTAGAGGACTACTTTCCATGGGAAGGTTTAAGGGGATCACAGTATATGTACCTCCATTGGCCTCAGAAAATGGATTGCCCCATTCCTTACATGTCCCTCCTTCCATGTGTTTCACCCACAGGACCTTATCTGCTGCCATTGTCAGTCTCCTGCATCTGCTCTGTTCAATCCATATGCAGGCTGTATAGCTGCTTCCTGCTTCCAACTTCCTGCTCTGGAGCCATGAGATTAAGTAGATACCAGAAGAAATCCAACTAAGATAAATAAGTGTTGATGACAATAGTTGCTTCTGAGATTCAAAAGAGGAAGGGCTTTTTGTTTTGCCAGACAGCTGTCACCAAAGGGTATTGAAAAGAAATGTGTGCCAGACTGTATCTCCATGATCTATGCGCCTGCCCAGCAGGCAGCTCATTTGGAATTATGCTGGATAATCCAGGGTTTTTTTTAAGTCTATCCGCAATCCTCTTTGACCCTTCTGTCAGGCTAATAGTTTATCTATCTTTCATCAGCTATGTTTCTGGGATGTGCACTGAAGACTAAGACTATGAGATCTGGACTACAAAGAGATATAGAAAATTACCTTCATTTACCTACCTAAAAGCAAGCCAGTTTGATATAATGGTTAAGGGACCAGGCTAGAAATTGGGAGAGCATGAGTCCTGACTTAGGCAAAAGACAGCGGAGTGACTTTGGGCCAGTCACTCTCTCTCAATCCTCCTGAAACACATCTGAACAATCTTTATTTTATTTTATTTTATTTTATTTTATTTTATTTTATTTTATTTTATTTTATTTTATTTTATTATTTTATTTTATTTTATTTTATTTTATTTTATTTTATTTATTTAGTCCAACAATTATTAGATAACAGGTATAAGTATAAACATGGTTATAAATACATGAAATGGATACGATTAAAAAAAACCCAATAGGACAGGGATGGTAGGCACGTTTTGGTGCACTTATGCACGCCCCCTACAGACTTCTGAGGAAAGGGGTGAGGTCAATAGTAGACAGTATAATGTTGAAGATTTGGGGCTTTGGGGAAGAAACCACAGACAGTTAGAGTATTCCAGAAATTGACTACTCTGTTGCTGAAGTCGTATTTCCTGCAATCAAGTTTGGTGTGGTTTATCTTTAGTTTGTATCTATTTTGTGCTCTTGTATTGTTTTGGTTGAAGCTGAAGTATTCATTAATAGGTAGGACATTGCAACATATAATTTTGCATACTATACTTAGATTGAACTGAAGGCGGCGTTGTTCTAGGTTGTCTACGTCTAGAGTTTCAAGTCTGGCAGCATAAGGTATTCTGCAACGAGTAGAGGAGTGGAGGATTCTTCTCGTAAAATATTTCTGGACTTTCTCAATTGTATTAATATCAGATATGTAATGTGGGTTCCAGACTGATGAGCTGTATTCAAGTATTGGTCTAGCAAATGTTTTATATGCTCTAGTTAGTAGAGTGATATTACTGGAGAAAAAGCTACGCAGGATTAGGTTAACAACTCTTAATGCCTTTTTGGCTATGTAGTTACAGTAGGCTCTAGCACTTGGATCATTTGAAATGAGTACTCCAAGGTCCTTGACAAAGTTTTTGTCATCAACGATGTCTTGACTATTCAGCTTGTATTTTATTTTCTGATTATTATTTTTTTGCCAATATGTAAGACAGAGCATTTATTTGTTGACATTTGAAGCTGCCATTTGTTTGACCATTCTGATACATAGTCAAGATCTTTTTGAAGGATAGCAGTATTGTCTGTGGTATTGAACAGCTTTACATCACCAGCGAAGAAAAGGCAGTTGCTCTTAATATGATCACAGAGGTCATTTATGTAGAGTATGAAGAGAGTTGGTCCTAGAACACTGCCTTGGGGGACACTACTATTGACAAGTACAGAATTTGATAGGACACTCCCAATTTTGACCATTTGTTGTCTGTTTGACAGGAATGCTTCTATCCAGTTCTGCAGTTGTCCAGAGATACCATAAGATTTTATTTTTAGGAGTAGTTTGTCATGTACCACTGAATCAAAGGCTTTACAGACGTCTGTGTAGATTACATCTATTGTTTTGCTCTGATCAAGTTGTGTAGTCCATATGTTTTTGCAGTGTAAGAGTTGCAGATTACAGGATAGTTTTTTTCTGAAACCAAATTGTTTATTGGAGAGTAGGTTGTTTGTTTCTAAGTGGAGGATAATGGATTGGTTAATAATTGATTCCATGACTTTACAAGTGACGCAGCATAAGGAGATCGGTCTGTAATTTTCAACTAGGCTGGGGTCTCCCTTTTTGAAGATGGGAATGACTGTGGCTAGTGACCATAGATTTGGCAAGGAGCTGGTCCTGAAAGATTTTTCAAAGATTATGCTTAGAGGTTCAGCTATGGCAGTGGATAGCTTTTTTAAGAAGTAGGCACAAGCTCTGTCCGGTCCAATAGATAGAGATGGTTTTAGATTGTGTAGTGCTTTTTCAACACTGTCTTCTGTAAAATCAATATGTATTAGATCATTGTAGTTTTCTGTGGTTTGACTAGGAAATATTGTGCATGATCCATTGCTGTTTACAAATACTGAGCCAAAGAATGTGTTAAAGAGGTTGGCTTTAATAGTGTTATCATTGCAGTCTTTACCATTAGGTTCTTTCAGGGGTGGGATGGACCTTGAGTCTTTTAGTTTGTTGTTTACAAAATTGTAGAAAGCATGGGTGGAATTGGTGTGTAGAAGGTTTTCCTCTTGTTTAGTGTGATAATTGCTACATTCAGTCTTTATCTGGTGGCATAAACTTTTGTATCAGCTTTTAAAGTTAGCAACATGACCAGATTTGTTTTTCTGCCAAAGGGATTTCTTTTTGGATTGGAGCTTCCTTATTGTTATGGCTAATTTGTTTTTTCTGGTTTTGGGAGTTGTTATTGGTACATATAGTTTGATAACTCTTTTGACTTCAAGTAAAAATATGTTGTAATGGTCTTCAACAGTATTGCATCCAGTGAATATAATTTACCAATCAAGAGATGAGAGATCATTGTCTATAAGATCATAGTTCCCTTTTTTGAAGTTATAATTGGGGATCCTGTCATTATGGTGATTTTTGTGAGGGCATATGTTGAGACAAAATCATGCTGTGGTCACTGTTGGAAAAGGGTTCATTAATTTGTATTCCATAAATTGAATTCAAACTGTTGCAGAAGATGAGATCGAGGCAGTAGTTTAGTCTAGTATTGTTGGTTACTAGTTGTTCCAGTCCTAGTGTGGTAACGGCATTGTACAGGGTTGTATGTACAGATGTACATTCATTTAGTGTCCAATTTATAAGAGGTAAGTTGAGGTCACGAAGAAAAATGAGAGGGTGTGGGCAGGAGGCAACCCATGTCAGTAGTGAAGTTAGCTTGTTTGCATGAATTATATCATAGTCAGGGGCACGATAGCAAAGTAAGAAGCGGATTGAGATGTTTAAGGACAGTTCACAGATGATGGTCTCGGGAAGAGCAATCTCTTGTATAATTTGGATCTTTTTTAGATTTAGAGACTTTTTATAGAATATAGCAACTCCAACACCTCTATGGATTTTGCGATCTGGCTGAAAAACTTGATATTCTCTTGTAGTGGTAATGGAGTCTGGGAAAGATGTATTTAACCATGTCTCACAGATAAATATAATGTCAAATGTGGCTGAGCTTAGAAGGATGAGGAATTCATGCATTTTATTTGCGAGGCTTCTTGCATTAAGTAGTTTGCTTTTAAGATATGAAGTAGTGGAGGAAATAAGGGATGTGCATTCCTAATGTTGGATGTTTAAGTGATGGATATTGTGATTTGGGTTGAGGCTCTTGCTTTTGATACAATCAGCACGGTAATCAATGTATAGATTTGTATTACCTAATTCATGTAATCTTTTGAGCTCAGAATGTAGTTCCTGGGATCGTACACATTGTTGTAAGGTTAGATCAGGGCGAGAATGAAGGTTCTTATGGTTGTTTTTCTTTGCGAGTGAATTTATTGAGAAAATGAATGTGCATTTGCTTGTTTCGTTTTTGCAAACAACCTTGCAGAGGCATGGGATCATCAAGCCATCTGTGTTTTTAAGCTCAGGATCAACATGGGAAATATCAAGTATTTCTTCAGGGAAGATGGTTGATGCTTGATTTTCTCTGATGATGTTTCAAACATTAGAGATGTCATCTTTGTCATTGACTTCTAGACCAAATAAGATGGCATTTGGTCGCTTCCATTCACGCTCAACAGCTTCTTTGATGAGGATGGGGATATCAATATTTGTAGGATTTGTTGTTTTTTGTGGATTGGGTTTTGGTTGTGGTTGTTGAGTAGAGATATGGTCTGTAGATGTTTGATGTTCATTTTTTAGTGCTGTCTCTTTTTTTTCAAGGTTTGCCAATCTAGTTTGTATGGTGTCCAGGGATGTTATACATGTTTCAATGGTATCGATTCTTTCAAACAGGGTAATGTATTTTTCTAGTTTGGGTCTGCATGGCAGACAGAAATATGGAAAAGCATTGGCTGATGTTTTTAGGAATAGAGCCATTTTCTTGGGTAATCCTAAGCAATTATGGTGAGCGTAGTTATTACAAAGAGAACATTTGATGTAATCTTCATTCTCCTTTAAAGATTCCTTACAAATAAGGCAAGAGCAAGAGTCTTGTGGTTCTTTAGTAGGGGTTTCTTTCTTTTTAGGTTGAGGTTTGACATTGGATTGTTTTCCTGGCATGGTGGGTTTGTTGAGATGGTTTGTTGATTAGGTTGTTCAATCAAACAAGGTATGTGGTAATCAATAAAGTAATATCATGCCAAACAGTCTATTATACTAATCACACTAGTCAATTAATTTAACTAATCAATAATCACCCTAATAATTAATTACACTAATCAATAAACACAGTAGTCAATTAATTGTCCTAATCATTAATTTGCACTAAACATACTAATCATACTAATATTCAAAATAGTTAACCAAACTAATCAATAACCACTAGTCTATGATAATCTATAATATATTACTCACTAATGATAAATAGTTGTAAAAATTAATTAATCATTTAGTAAGATCAGTTAATCAATTAAACAAAATTATATTGGGAAAAATTAAGGCAGGAAGAGAATGATGGGAGGAAGAGAAGATTTAGTTTGGATGGTCCTGGGGGGTATAGGAAGAGGGCATATATTAGGTTGTAAGTATAGATGAAAGTCTTTTGGCAGAAGGTTATCTCGTTTCTTCAGATCTTCAGTTAGTGATTTTGGGGAACCAGATCTGTCTTCACGTGGGTCTTCTTGTCTTCGTGCATGTATTAGGATGAAGGTAACTATGAAAGTCTTTTGGGAGAAGGTTAATCTTCACTCGTTACTTCAGATCATCAGCTAGCGATCTTAGGGATTAGGTCTGTCTTCTCACGGATCCCCTTGTCTTTGGTCAGCAATCTTAGAAATTAGGCTACTGTGTGAATTAGCAGGGCTGTGCTCTGAGATCAGGACCTCCAATTTGGGAGTTGATGATCGCAGATGATCGATGATCTTTCTTACCAAGAAAACTTCAGAAACTTATCCAAGTTGTCACCAGAAGTGAACACTGACTTGGAGGCATTAAAAAAAAAAAAAAATCCAGCCCAACCCAACTAAACATAACCACACATAACCCTCCAAAAATCTAATGGGATGTTTGCAATTCAGACCCAGTAACCTTAATATTTCAAAAGTGCCCTAGATCTGATGTGTGTATGAATTGGAGGAAAGAGAGGGGATAAGACAGTTGTAATATCAGATAAAAGTGTGTTGCTTGTTTAAATGAAATGTAAACAAAAATGGCCTAAGATATCTTGTTGATTGCCCAGCTGATCCAAGACCCAAGACAGAACACTTAATTTAAATGAGAAAGGTCAAAAGAATATGTTTATAACAAAAGAGAGAAAGGATAGCCATTGTGCATTCTGTTCCAATGTTACCACGATGTGCACATAAGCATCAAGAAAAGGATGCCAGACAATAGGAGATTGCTTGACAGTGCCAGAAAAGGCCAAAAAGCACACACATCTAGCATTGTTTTCCACTGTTGTTGCTGTTTCTAGATGGAAATGGATTTAATTGCAATAACTAAATGCATATGCAAATAAACAAATTTCTTATTGCTGTGTTTCCTTTCTTTATGTCATACTTAGTCATTCTGCTCCTTTCTTAGGATAAGAAGCAGGAGAGATAGATGGGGGAAGTGGATATTATTTAAGAGGGCAAAGAGAGGGATCGATCGAAAATGTACTTTTGGACTTTAAAAACAAGCTTTTGAGGAAGTTCCTCACCAAAAACTCTTGAGTAAGTTTAGAAGTCAGGGATTAAAAGGGCAGGTCCCCCATGATAGTTATCTGGATAAGAGACAGGAAAATGGATATCGAGATATTACTTCTAGATCTAAGGAAGATCTTGTGGTGATGGATTTTTGTTCTGTTTTCTTTGTGCAGCTGAACAGGCAATTGCTACAATAATTTTGTAGAGGGGTAGAAGACAGAAGGCAAAGAAAATAGCATTCCAGAAATAAAAGTAGTTTTTCTCTGTCTAGGGAAGTGTGTCTCTTTTTGAAGCAAAAATTGATACACACACACACAAAAAAAAACCTATTATTTTGTATCCAATAGGTTTCTTCTACAAACAGCTTTAAATTTTAGCTCTGGTTCTTTGTAATATCTCATTTTACAGGAATCATGTGCTGTGGTAATATGAAGGGTGGGTTCCAAACTTAGCATTTCACTGGGCTCCCAAATTCCTTGAAACTGGATTATCTTCATTCAAATATCTGCATTCTATTCTTTGATTTTGGATACAGCATTGCATTAAATCTGGTAACTTTGACTATGACATTTCCTTTGCCATGTAGAAACTGAATTTCATGTCTTTCTGTCACTTTTTGGCAGGCACCTGGTGCAGAACAATGAATAGAACAAAATTACTCTGACAGATAAAAATCAATAAAATGAAAAAGATAGACTGGTGTGCTTCTGTTTATCTCCAAGATTTGTTAGAGACCAATCCCTCCCCCCCTCTCTCCCTCCCTCCCTTCCTCCTTCTCCCCCTCCCTCCCCCTCTCTCGTTTGGATTACATCTCCCATCATCATTCTCAAGATCCCAGTTAAATGTGTTCCTCTACAACAATTAACAATCACAATCACTTTTTAGTGCTATCTTCAGTGAATGGTCATTAAGTGAAGACTACCTACAGAGAAACATCTCCCACAAAATTCAGCAAGCATTCCAATCCAAAACAGGGGGCACAAGAGTGGTCAAGCCAAGTCCAAGGGTCCAAGCATTGTAGAAGGTTTGTCAGCCAATCCAGAGGCTAAGTCACAAGATTTCAAATTGGGAGTCAAGGCACATGGAGTGTGGCTATTGAAGGGGTGTTGCCCATGGAGAGGCATGAGTTCACTAATCTTCTTAAACGGAAGCTGTC
The DNA here is from genome assembly GCF_900518735.1 of Pseudonaja textilis. The sequence goes on from NW_020769313.1 coordinate 2,324,728, forward strand.
CCAGTCTTGCTCATTTGGAAAGGCAAAGGGGTTTTTGTTTTTGTTTTGCTCTGCTGTCTTCTCCACACAATGAGCCCTTGCACCTGGAGGGGATGGCCACTAGACTTGTCATCTACAGGGACAGCCTTATTTTCTCAGCTTGAAGCTCCTCCGGCAGCATGTCCCAAAGGTGCGTTTTCAGGAGGCAATTGGTTTTTCTTGTATTTTTCTTTTGAAGACATTTCATTTCTCATCCAAAAAGCTTCTTCAGCTCTGACAGGACAATGGGGAATGGAAGGATTTATATTCCTTGCAATCTGCATTCTTTTAGAGGGTCGTTGAAGTAATTGGAAAATAAAAATGAAAAAAAAAAACCAAGAAAGTTCAGTTGCCTCCTGAAAAAGCATTTTTGGGACAACTATGACCTGGGTGACTGAAAATCTCTACTGATCCTCAGGCAGCAGTTAATCCAACAACTGGATGTTCCTTGTTGGTCCCTTATCTGAGTCTAGGCTGCCATGACAGAGGAATTTTGGGTAGTCTAGGATGTGGGGTCTCCTTCCTAGGTTTCAAGTCTCTCTCATAATTTTCACATTTTTCGTTTGGACAATTCTCCTTTGTGGAAGCTTCCAAGTTCACAAATGAGAAGCAACTCAAATCCTAGAATTAAGGTCTTATATTGAAGTAGAGATGTTATTCGTGTTGAGATGCTATTAAGTCAATTCCTCTCTACAAGTGTCTATGGGTATCTCCCACAGGAGAACCAGAGAACGAGATGATGAATGCTGAATCTCAAAATTAAGCATTTATTTTCTTACATATAAATTAGACACATCTTTAATCCCAAACAGCCAAAACCTAAGATGCAGAAAGCAGCATAGCATGGAGGCATATGAATCTGCTAAAAGCAAATGAGAGAAAAACAAAACACTTAGAAGTACTTTTCCAGGTTATATTTGAGCACAAATGGATTCTGTATAAGCAGTAAGCTGAAGTATATATTTACTTAATTTTGTCTTCTCTCAGAAGAATGGGCATTTCCAAAGTTGTTGCTGTAATTATTATTATTACTAGTTTGTTTGTATGCTTTTACTTGGTACACATTGAGCACTGGGACAGAAAGAAAGAGTATATTGTTCATTTGTTTACAAATGATGTAACAAAACTCAGAACTATTTGCTAATATAAAATAAGGGAGAAAAAGCATGCAGAAAATGGTTTCCTTTATTAGCAGTGGCCCCCAAAAGCATGTGTATTTATTTCTGTGTGCATGTATGTGTTTCTGATCCCCTTGTATTTTATTTTCATGCCCTTGGAATATGTATACCCCTGGAAGGATAGGGGAAATTGTATGTGCCCCTATCTGGGTCACATGACCAGGAGGAAGGGGCTTAGAACAGAGCAATGCCCAGCATTCTGAGTTACTGCTCAATTGCTTTTTCATAGGTTGTATTGGGAGAATATCCTTTTATAATCTTTCTCAACCTACCTGTAGATCTGGTCTAGTTTCAAATTCAGTCCTTCTTTTGCTAGCTAGTGGTCCCATTCTGTTCAGTGCTGAGAGGGTTATCATGCTGACGGAATCCTGGGTTCCTTCACATAATTTATTTCTAGATTTCTTTTGGATTGGATAGGATTAACATAGGATTCATATTAATAAGTGTCAGGCTTAACCAAGTCAAGCAGAACTGGAAACAATTACTGAAGCTCACAAGAAATTCGAGAATTTAGACTAAGTAATATTTATTGGAAAAAACTAGGAAAAAAGCTAAAATCCACATGATTCTAGCAAAAGCTGGAATTCATTCCCACCCTAAGTAACAGAATATTGGGCCTCTTCTTTTGAGCAGGCTGGGCCATTTCTATATGTCCTTTGCTTTTGCAATGAATAGATTTGTTTTTATTTTCTTTGGTTTTTTTTTACTGTCTGAGAATTCAACCTAACTCAAGGTACAGAAAAAGGTTTCCCCTGTCCAGTCATATCCAACTTTAGGAAACGGTACTCAATCTCCATTTCTTAGCCAAGGGAACCAGCATTGTCGAAAGACTTCCATGGTTATGTGGCCAGCATAGCAATATGCCAAGGCACAGACAACTCTGTTCCCTCCAAAGTGGTACCTATTTATCTACTTGTATTTGCATAGTTTCAAACTGCTAGGTGGGCAGGAGCTAACTGCTAACTCATAATAAGCAGAAATCCCACCAAGTAACATTTGAAAAGGGTGAACTGATTTTGTCTCCATAGGAATAGTCTTGTTAAATCAGAAATAGGGAACCTCTAACTAGTGTGATATAGATCTTTCCTCTTGCCTAACTTTGCCTCCTATTTTTCCCCTCCATTCAGCACCTATATCTATATTAGTATTTTAGCTGGAAAGCTTGGATTTGCATCTCTGACTGAAGGGCCAATAAGTACAGTACACTTCCTTAAAAGGGGAAACTGTGGGATAGAAAATATCACCAGGAGAAGCTCCTTCAAATGTTGCTATTTTGTCTGCCTAATGTATCATCCAGTTAGAAAAACAAGGGGCAATCAGATGGATAGAGTGATGTTTAAAGGAATTGTAAGTGCACTGCTTGAAAGTATAGCTCTGTCTTGATGTGTTTGCCCTTTTTTCACAAAGATATTTCAGTTGATATTTCAGAGTCACTATAATTCCAAATATGCTATAATATATAACACACATATATACATATACATAAAGCCTAGACTTATATACCACTTCACAGTGCTTTACAGCCCTCTCTAAGTGGTTTACAGAGCCAGCCTATTGCCCCCAACAATCTGGGTCCTCATTTTATTGACCTCAGAAGGATGGAAGGCTGAATCAATTTTGTGCTGCTCAGAATTGAACTCCTGGAGTAAACCCTGCAATACTACATTCTAACCGCTGTGCCTCTCTCTTTAATGTATTTTAATTAATGGTTTTATTTACATAAATGAAGGAAGGCAATGTTTGAAACCAATATACTTAGGTCTGGGTGTTTTCAGTTTTTAAATAGCATACCTATATTTTTTTTCTTTTTTAATGTTCTTTGCAAGATTTTATTAAACTGCAGTTTGGGCAACTATGTTACAAAAATGCCCTATCTTATTAAGTTGATTTGTGCCATTTTTTTTATTTTATGGAGCGGGGAAAGTCCTGTGTTATCAGTTTGGTAGTTCTTTTTTACTTTCCCATCTATTTTCTTTGGACACATCAAGGGGAAAAGGTATGTTTCTACGAACAAGGATTTTGTTAAGGATAATTCATGTATTTTGGGGATCATGTTGCTTTTCCCATTTTTACCAAGGAGGTATGATTGATATTTCGGGATTTGTAATAAAAGATAAAATCATGAGTGAAAGGATTGATGATGATGTAATAACATCTTATTAATTTCCAATGTAAAAATGGAACGAAAGAAATGTAACAATTGAAATCTATATCCCTTGTTTGGAAGGAACCTTCACAACACTGAAAACAGTGGCTTCTTAAGGAATAGATTTATTGAACTTAATGTAATTCTTAAAACAACCTAGTAGGAGGATGAAAAAATGTTTATTGTATTTATTTAAAAGATTTATGTGGCTGACCTTTTTATACAACGTATTCCTGGATGGCTAACAACAATCATTTAATATAAATCTACTAAAAGCTTCAAACAAACTCCCTACAAAATTAAAAACCATCACATTCTAACTAATGTACCATAATAATCTTATGCCAGCTGCACATGAATTGGTTCAACTCACATCTTACACAACTGCAAGAGTTGAGGGAGAGACACATACCTTCATGGATTCTGAAAGGCCATTGGGGTAGTATCTCTGGGTACAGGAGGAAGCTTGTTTCATAGGGCAGGCATTGCTACAGAGATTATTTCAGAATTTAATAATCCTCTTGGCAGCCCTGTCTGAAGCACAACCCTGGTCAATGACAGCCATTTTCTTGGTTCAATGCATTTTGTTTTTAAGACTTTTGTGAACTGAGCATGTTTAATATTAGGAATATAAGAAATCCATCTATAAAAGTGGATACAAACATACCCATTATGCTATTCCCTTTGGAGGTAAGCAACATGGTACAAAGTACAGAAAAGGATCAGTGTATATGTAAAAGGAATTGAAAACATGAGATATGAAAAGGGAAATGAAATATATCTAACTGTGGTTCACACCATACCTTTTATTGTATTTTGTCATTCCTTCCAATCTTTTCAAAACAAACTTGCTTATATTATATCCAGTAACTTCTTTCATTGCCTTTGGTTCTTTACATTTCCTGTTCCCTCTGCTTGAGAATCAACTCCATCCATCCATGACTTGCATTGTTTTTCCTTCCCCTTCCTCTCAGTCTTTTCATTCTTTTTTCGTATGTTTTGCAGTTCAGTCTTCATTCCTTCTTTGATCAAACCATATCAACACTCTTCTTTCAAACTGATTGCTCATTCTTTTTTTCAACCAATATTTATTCAGAACCAGAGGTGGTATTCAGCCAGTTTTTACAGGTTCTAGAGAACTGGAAGCGGAAATTTTGAGTAGTTTGGAGAACCAGTAAATACCACTTCTGGTTGGCCCCACCCCCATCTATTTGCTGCCTCCTGAGTCCCAGCTAATTGGAGTCCCAGCTGATCGGCTGGATCTTCTTTTATTGCCCTGCACAGGAGAATGGAGCTGAAAAGCAGGTTAGTGGGATAGGGAGGGAATGGAGATTTTGCAGTATATCCTTCTCCTGAAGTGGGGTGGAAATGGGGATATTACAGTATTCTTCATCTGCCATGCCCGCCAAGCTACGCCCACCAAGCCCACCAAGCCACACCCACAGAACCAGTAGTAAAAAAATTTGAATACTACCACTGTTCAGAACCCATTCATTCCTGAACTTTTTCTTTTACCCAAGATGCTTCTTGAAGTCTCTATTCCCAACTTATTTTTCTGCTTCTTCAACATGATTCTTACCTCCATGTAACAAAAGGAACAGGCTCAAGCTTTTAACACATAGCCATTTTAACTTATTTCAACACAGATTAATTCCTCACACCAGATTATATATTATTTGCTATCTTTCAATCAATATTTGCACATCTTAAAATGTCTCCATCCATTTCCCCATTTTTAATAAATATTTTATTAAAGTGCACACATTCATCTCTTTGCTTTAGGTTTTTATCATTTATATGTAACCTGCAATTGTTCACTCAATTGTCTTTCTGTCAAACACAACTCCTTGGTCTTCCACATATTAATATTCAGACATGTACCCTTTGTATAATGCAATATAACATTTTCAGTAAATCTGTAAATCTCTGTAACATTAGACACCTAGCCAACAAGGTGGCATTATCTCTGTGAAAATACTTAATGTACATTTCCCCAACCAACACAATTCTAACATCTCTACAGGTACACATTATACATTTATCCCTAAATATATTAAACAATCAAGAAAATATTAGACAACCCTGTCTGACTGCTTGCTCTATACTGAATGATTTGCTAAATGTTTCATTTATTCTCATGCATTCTTTGTTTTAATCATAAACCATTGTTCTGATATTCATAGATATTTTGATTATCTACTTAAGAGCAAAAATCTGCTCTGCATAATTCCTGCCAGAAATAAAGCCATAGTGCAGAATTCTTCCAAACAACTTCCTAGGCTTGTTTATGTATGTATGTATCTATGTATTTATTTATTATTTTATTTAGGAGCACCCAATTCTTCAGCAAACCTGGGTACTTACAATTATTTTCCAGATTTATCCTTTTACAATTTTTGCATTCACTCTTCCTACTTTCCCCTTCATAAATGGAAATGACATTAGCATTATCAAGCATAGATTCAGTCTTTATGCAAATGATAAACAAGTTATACAAACACTTCATAAGCAAACTCCAACCATATTTTAAATTACTCATATCAACTTTATGTCTGCAGCTTTACTATCTACAAACAATTCCAGTATATTTGTATTTGCTATAGATACCAGTTCTATAGAATTATTGTCAATCCCACAATAATTCTTTTATCATTGATTTTGACTTCATCCCAAATTATTAAATCCATTTTATTTTTTATTCCATTCACTCTGATAAACTCCTGGTTTAATTCTTTTCACTGACTTCCAAAACTATTTTCAATTGCCATCTGACACTCTGAGTATGTCTTGCTTTCTTTGATTATTCCTTGCAATTATATTTTTCTTCATATATATATTCATTCTCTATAGTAAGCATTCTTTGTTTTCATTATCCAGTGACTTTCATTTCATTATTCCAGAAGACATTTCTTTTCATACTTTTCTAGTACTTTGTAACATAATTCTGTCTTCTAATCTAAAGTACTTCCATATCCTCTTATTTTGTGTCCATTTTCCACTTAATCCTTTGGAACAGGGGTGTCAAACTCAAGACCCAAGGGCTGTATTCTGGAAATATCAAAGGACCGGCCCTCAGTGCCTCAGCCCTAGAATGGGCTCATTTTAACCCTCCGTGGCCTCTTGCAGCACGCTGCTGGCCAAAAATGCCCCCCAAAACAGGCCAAAAATGAGCTGAAAACTGGCCCAAAACTGCCCCCCAAAAGGGCTGAAAAATGAGCCCAAAATGGGCCCAAAACAGACCTAATAATGGGCCAAAAAAAGGCCCAAAACAGGCCATGCAACCCGTTTTCAGCTGGCAGAGTGCTGCAGGAGGCCTTGGAAGGTGAAAATGAGGTGCAGAGAGCCATGTGCAGAAACTCCATGCCTCATTTTGGCTGGCAGGGTGCTGCAGGAGGCATCCATGCCGCCCCTGCCCTCTCTACCACCAAGCCGCAGAGGAGAACTACAGTGCTGATCCAGCCCTCAAAGAAATCCAGTTTGACACCCCTGCTTTGGAAAAATAATCTTTAATCTGTATTTATTATATTTTGTATATTTTGGTCTATTATTACACACTCAGAAACCATTAGGAATAAAGCAGGAGATAAATAGATTTGTTGGTTTGATTATTTATTTATTTAGAAAATTTATATAGCCATCTACTCTCTCACAGTACCTCTAGGAGTTTACAAACAATAAAAACACAATATAGGGGAAAAAACAATAACCCTCACCTCATCCCCTGGTGACAGCAAACAATTAATGATAGAGAGATAAAAAGATGGATGAGTGGATAATAGATAGGTAGGCAGACAGATACATAGACAGACGAGAGAGAGAGAGAGAGAGAGAGAGAGAGAGAGAGAGTTATACTTTTTCACCTGCATTAATTCTACTTTCACTATTCTTTTACATTTTTTAATTGTTTCCTTTTTCACCCAAATTTCATTTTTATTGCCAAAATTCATTTTTCTCACAATGAAATAATAATTATTCCATATTTAAAATTTCTCATCATTCTTGTGTTCTTCTGGAGCAGGTCACCTTGATTTAGATCTATTACATCCACCCCCTTTTTCTCAGTTTCATAAATTCCCAACATACACACTTTCTTTCTCTCATTTCATGGGTTAATTTATGTTCTTTACTATTTACATTACTACCCCTCTTATTGTACATTCCTAGATGAAATCTTTCATATACCAATGTTATTACCAGATGGATGCCTGGATATAGACCCAAGTCCTCTCCACTCCACATCATGTCTTTGGTCAATCAGGCTTTCAACTGATTATTTTTTTGTAAGATATAGACATGATCAACTAGTCTTAGTTGTACCAGTACCATGCATGCCACATTTCTTCTAACAATAAGGATAATATTCTATGGAGATTCTCAGTCATCCAGGTCATGGTTGTCCCAAAGGTGCTTTTTTCAAGAGACAACTGGACTTTCTGGTTTTTCTTTGATGAGGTTTCACTTCTCATCCAGTCAGAGCTGAAGAACCTTCTTGGATGAGAAGCAAAATGTCTTCAAAGAAAAACCAGAAAGTCCAGTTGCCTCTTGAAAAATAAGGATAATAACAGTCAGTTTTGACATGATTGGCCTAGTATGCTGCCAAAAATGTTCACATTATTCCATTCCATTCCATTCTATTCTAAACTCTAATCTAGAGAACACCTTGCAAGCCAGCATATTGTTGCCTGTACAACACCAACTTGAACACACTCACACACACACACACACACACACACACACACACACACACACATATATATATATGTATATATATACACACACACACACACATCTCTATAAAGATGGATAACTGTTTATAGTTATTTCAAGGAACTTAATCTTAAGGGGTGAAATTCTATACCACAAAGGATTTTAGCTCAATTTCAAAGCAAATGTATTGCGTGCAGATGGCCACAGAGTAAAGTTATGACATTTTCTCATTGTTTAAATTAAAAGTCATAACATGAGCAATTATCAAGTGATGTGAGAATTTGGAAAATCATTGTCAGTCCCAGATAGACTGACAAATAATCCAATCTGAAATATTGCAGACAAATATTCTAATAGGATAAAAGTCAGTTTCATTCCCACTTTCCTTCACCCTTCATTTCATTTTGGCAAGTTGTTTTCGGGGGAAACATTTCAACCTGGTTTTAAATACGTTTACATACAACACATAATATAAGAGAAAATGGACAATGAAATCAATGAACTTTAGTTGTAACTGATACAAACAGGGAAAAAACATGTACATTTTTAAGCTTTATGAAAAGTAAGTGTCTTTAGAAGCAGGGAAATGCCCTACTGCTGCTCACTATTAATGGCCATTGTACCTCCTCCATCACATTCTGTGCAAACCACATGCCATCACTTAACAGCCCAGAAAACAAAATATTACAGGCATGGTGATTGCAGCAAAACAAAAACTTTTTTAAAAAATAGCAAAGAGACATTTATGGCTGATTTACAGTCTGAATGTTGTGTTGTATTCAAATAACACAGATGGTTGTAGCTCTTAATTATCTGTTTCACTGAATCCCATTCACGATCCTTTCCAAACCTATTAAGCTAATGAAAAATGTAATTACTGTTCTTATTGGGATCACAAGTCACCCCAGAAATCAAACTGACTATGATGTATAGAATTCGCTGGAAAGGTACATGAAAAAATAGTGCACTTTTTAAGAATGTATTAGTATATTAATAATAATATAAAGAAACAGCAGAATCACACTCCTGTAAAAAACCAGTTTTCCCCACTCTGCAAACACAAATGCATGCAGTTTCATGTGGCAGCTTAATAGCTTATTAGATATTGTGTGAATGTCTGCACTGGTTGGAAGCTTTAATATTACATGTGTTATCAACATAAAGTGCTTTCTTTTACTTGTTGAAAAGGATGGAGCAATTAAAGGGATGCATTTGGATTAAAAATATTATTTTATAATTTTGTCCATAAATTGTGACATGGGAGAGGACAAAAATCCAATGGCAAAAGGAAAATCCGAGTGCAAGTCCTGTGGTGCCCTCGGGCTTTTATAAGAATGACAAAACCAGTGTTGCAGTATCACACTGCAAAATCCTACTCTTAAGGGCTTAAATGTGATATTGTGGGAACAAAGTTGCACTGTGATTCAGGAACACAATCCACCTTCCAGGATGCAACTGATCAAGTGCCTGCTCAAACATGAAGCTGATGTTGGGACAGCTATTATCTCTCAGCCCAAGGATCAGAAAGAAATGAGATATATGTGCCTTGAGCTAATGAAGGGGGAAGTGGATGTTGATGATGAAGATGATGAGGATGATGGTGGAAGAAGAAACATATTTCAGAGAGGTTGGGTAAAGCAAGACTTCTTCTGAATGAACAAGATGCATGTAAAACAATGGAAATAATCTGGCAATAACAATCCCCATTGTTCAGTACCTTTAAACAAAGAGGGGTGTGTTCCTAAATCACTGATTCCCTTTGTTGCTCCTAACTGCCTAAAGTTAGTGGTCCATTTTTTTAAAGCCTACTTAAAAATTGGCCTTTTAAAAACACACCCTGTCCATGCAATGAGAAGAATGTTCAAGAATCTCAGAAGAAGGGATGTGATGACTTCCAGTTGTTGATGACTGGCTCCCTTTTCACCTTCTTTTTAAAGTTAAGAATATTGATCACTCAGCCTCACAAAGACACTGATGCCCAGGGACCAATGCCAACATATGTATAAGAGCACCATTGTTGCCTAGTTGCCAATAGCTTTTGGTAGATTGATGTGTGAAAAAAGAAAAAGAACAGGGAGAGAAGGGTGGTTCCTCTTCACATAACAAATTGATCAATAGAGAAACAGGTCCAGCTTAAAAAACCCATTTCAGACTGAAAATCTGTCTGTCCTCCCTACGTCAAGATGCAGTGCATGTTTGCATATTAGCTTTCTATATGGATCACTTTTGCTATGCTCCATGCTAAGACTGGAACAGAATCAGACTTCTTCCCAAACAGTCTGACACCAAAACAGGGACATACAGTAATATTGATTCTCTTTAGTTTTATCTTGGATGCAGTACTTACAAATTAACACACTTGAGAAACATTTGAATTTTCATTGGTCATAAGATTCCTCTCCCACAGTGCAACTGAGATGACAAGATGTCATTCAGAATACAGATAACCTAGGAAACTTGCAGGTCTCCACATGCTCTAAACTTCTGGCATCCCAAGCCTTTCCTGATTAAGGCTTCTGGGTAATGTAATTCAGCATATATGAAGGAGGGTCACTGACTCTTCTTCCCTGCATTAAATCATGAAGTTTCCCTTCTTTCTTACTTTACATCTGAAAAATATCAATTCCCACATTTCTATGCAGTGTTTTTGACAAAATCATTTCTGAATGTAGAGCTATTCAGATATGTATGTGTACCACTGTAATCAGATTTCAATCACTGTTTCTTCAGTCTTTGGAATAAAAATCAAAAAGGGCATGCCAGATGTGTTCAAAAAGATAAGTGAAACAAGGAAGGTAAAACTTCCTTCTTAATATACCACTAGAACAAAATGTTCTATGAAATGGAAAGGCAACATACTGTAATCCTGATAAAGGGAAATGCTTTATTTGTATGTAATGCGTACTTAACCTAGGACCCCTGGATTGTTATTGAGGCCAAGATTTTGTAGAATTTAAATGGGCTTTGACATTTCTACAACAGACACCTCAGTGTTACATTAAATATTGAGGAAGAAAGAGTATGAATCTTTTGTTCTTATTGCAGGGCATTTAGAGGTTATAAAGCACATTTCCATGGCCAAATTGCTTCTCAATTGTTGAAAACACAGTTTATTCAATTTTGCTTGAGACACAGATGGATGAGGCTTGAAATTCTATAGATGAATTCACATAAGCAACATTTCAAAGTCATATCATATATTTCTACACATTGTTGTGACATTAGAGGATCATCCACAAATGTTATAACACAGTTAACTGTATTATAACAAAATAAACAAAAACAAAAAAAGTGGACTTATCATCCTGGAGAATGTGCAATGAACACAGTGAAGTAACCATATTCATATGTATACCTTCTATTGCAGAGGTGGTATTCAGCAGGTACTGACCAGTTCTGAAGAATCAGTAGCAGAAATTTTGAGTAGTTCGGAGAACCGGCAAATACCACCTTTGTTTGGAGATTTTACAGTATCAAGCCACACCCACAGTACTGGTAGTAAAAAAAATTTGAATCCCACCACTGTTCTATGGTTGAAACTCTTAGAACAGGTCCTCTCATTCCATATTAAACTCCAACTCCTATCTCATTGCATGATTATCAACATCTACTGTTACAATACCTTTGCAATATTTCAGTTCCATTTTTATTCTTTACTTTCTTTAAAAGCTGAGAAAAGAAAAACTGCACTCTTGATGAGAAAAAAACAACTTTAGAGCAAAAATTGATTGATAGATAGATTGAGCGATTATATTAAATTTGGATACTGCCAGATTGCAACTGACTCTAGGAGCAAAGTAGAAAGAATCCACTCAGCATCCTTCTGAATAGAGCTGCACACTGGTCTGAATAGATGTCAACAATGGTAGAGAATTCACAGCCTTTGAAATAAATATATCTACGAAAATAAATAAAATAAAGAGCAATAGCAAGAGCTTAGACTTATATATCTCTTTCTAAGTGATTTACAGAGTCAGCATATTGCTTCCAATAATTTGGGTCCTCATTTTACTGACCTCAGAAGCATGGAAGACTGAGTCAACACTGAGCCAGTGAGAATCGAACTGCCAAACTGCAGGCAGTACTCCAGTAGCTTGCAGTACTGCATTCTAACCACTGTGTCACCATGGATAACATCTTATAAACTTAAGCTTGAAAGCCAACTTGGTGGTTTTGGAACAGGTACTCTCTCTCAGCCAACCTACCTCACAGGACTGGTTGTAGGGAAAATAAAAGGAAGGAGAAGTATTAGGTATGTTTGCCATTTTGAATCATTTATAAAAATAATAAAGGAAATATATGAATCAATAAGTAAACAAACAAATAAATGTGTAATTTGCTGCCTGGGCTTTTACTTTGTATTATAAATAAGATCTCTTAGGTTCTGATTAGCTCTTTTCTAGCCCTTGATTGATTGGGACTCAATCTGTTTGACTCTTGGATTGTTGAAAAACCTGATTTTTGCTCAGTTCCAATACCTGATGATTTGAGGAAAGGAAGGCATTGCCTAATCAACTTCGTTGACTGACCTTATTTGTTGACTGGCCTTACTTAGGCCTAGTAAACTTTGTTGACTGATTTTATCCTGGTTCAATGGAGTTAGCGCAGCACATTATATGATTTTTCTCCCTAACCTCAGAAAAAAATTTAATTTCTTAATTAAACAAAAATCACATATATCCTTACATAATTCCCCTTCCTGGTTTCTGAAAAAGCATTGAACATGATACATTGTGAGTTTCTTACTCGTTAAACTATAGAATATAGAATAACAGAGTTGGAAGGTACCTTGGAGATCAAGTCTAGGGATCTTCAAACTTGACAGATTTAAGACTTGTGGACTTCAACTCCCAGAATTCCTCCTCCAGTCATGTTAGCTCAGGAATTCTGGGAGTTGAAGTCCACAAGTCTTAAAATTACCAAGTTTGAAGACCCTTGTTCTAGTCCAACTCCCTGCTCAGGTAGGAAACCCTATACGATTTCAGACAAATGGTTGTCCAATCTCTTCTTAAAAATTTCCAGTGTTCAAGCATTCAGAACTTCTGGAGGCAAGTTGTTTCACTGATTATTTGTTCTGTCGGGAAATTTCTTCTCAGTTCCAGGTTGCTTCTCTCCTTGATTAGTTTCCATTCATTGCTTCTCAGGTGCTTTGGAAAATAGCTTGACTCCTTCTTTGTGGCAGCCCCTGAGATATTGGTACACTGCTATCGTGTCATCCTCAGTCCTTCTTTTCATTAAACTAGACATTCCAGCAACCATTCTTTATATGTTTTAGCAACCAGCAACCAAAACTGGATGTGGTATTCCAAGCATAGTCTTACCAAGGCATTATAAACTGGTATTAACACTTCATGTGATCTTGATTCTATCCCTCTGTTTATGCAGCCTAGAACTGTGATTTTTTTGGCAGCTGCAACACACTGCTGGCTCATATTTAAGTGATTGTCCACTAGGATTCCAAGATCCCTCTCACAGTTACTTCTGTTGAGTCAGGTACCACCTATACTATACCTGTACATTTTGTTTTTCTTGCCTAAATTTAGTTGAACTTGAAACTTTCTAAGTAAGAAGAATCAAAAAATAAGAACTGTCCTTCTCTGAGTTGAGAACATCGTCCAATATCAAAATTATTCTCAAAAAAAGCAAATTGAAATTTCATCAAAAGGAATAAACATATGTCATAACATCATATTACAAGTTCCATCCCTCATATATTTGTGTGTGATGTTGTGAACCAAATACAAAAGAGGCCAAGTTTGAACCCATCCCTTTATTCCCCTGGAAGTGTCTATGTGTTCAGTGCATTCCACACAAAAGGAAAATAAAAGTAAATTATTGCACACATCAACTTCATCCTTGGTTCATATTGTGTGCATTTGCCTGACCAGGTGCAAAAGCAGTGGTTTTTGTGATGAGGAATCAGAGGTACCCTTGAGTGATGTGGGATCCAGAAAGTGTTGTGGTTAGCTGGCAGCAGGTGCAGACGGTGGAGAAGAGCGAGGATTCAGGTGAGGGGCCAGGACCATTAGGGAGTGGACTGCTGCCTTCAGAGATTGTGAGGGCTAGCAGCAGTGATGAGGAAGTTCCCGAGGAGCCTGTGTCATGTGCACACGCGCGTAAGATTGATTGTAGGAGAGAGCAGTTACAACAGCACAGGCGACTCAGGAATAACACTGCAAGGTAATGGCCCCTCCCTCAAGATGATAAAAGCCAGGTTTGTAGAAACGTTCTTTGCAGATGGCAAAGACGCTCTGAGACAGCCTCGTGGACATCATAGTTAGTATTTGCAAACTCTTGTAAATTAGTTCTTATCTCTGGGTTTTTGGAAGCCTTGACAAACAACTTGGCAAGGCTCTTTCTTGTTGGAGCTAATTAGTTGGAAGCAGCCTTTTATTTGTGAAGAAACAAAATTCGTAGATTAAATTTTAAAAAGTGGGGGCTGCTGCCTTTGTCTGGTGTTTGCTCTCTTGAAACCCAGTTGGGTCAGAACAGAAAGTCAATACTGATTAAAGTCCACTTCTCCTATTTCCTCCATGCAATGCATCATACCATAAGTATGTATTTTCAGATCATAAGCAGTGTCCTGCTGGATTGGACCTATTTAATCAAACGGTCTGTTCTCACAGTGACAAACCAACTGCACAGCAGATGGCCTTCATATTGCCACCAAGATAATTGATATTTATCTCCATGTCACCTGCACTTTTAAAGGGTTAGGGTTAGGCTCTGATTGTGCGGGTGTATTTGCCACCTCAACGTTTTGGATCCGCACACTTACTCCTACATACATCCCTGGATGTAGTTGAAAAGGTATCAAATTAATTTGTCTGGGAATGCTTTACTGAAAGACTGGGTGAAGCAGGAGCTGCAGCAAATCTCAATTGAGAAAACACTACTGCCCTGAAGTGTTTTCTTTGTTCTAAAATGCCTCCTTTTTGAACTTCAGATGGTACAATGTAGCGATCATCCCAGTGCCATATTTAAACCTATTTGCTCTAGCATTTAAAAGCATTATACTACTTTGTTTAATTAGCTCTGCTGCTCTATACTTTCGATATTTCTTAGTTTTATTGTACTAAAACTGTGGTTTATTATCATTCTTGTGGACCTTGATATGCTAGGATGGAAACTACATTGAAAATATTTTTATAAGTTGGTAAATAAAATAAAAAGTTATGAATATGCATATATGCAGCTTGTCTACTGCTGTTGTATTCTAATAGGTTTTGTACTCTTTTTTCTGTTCAGCCAAAAATTCTACACCCTACATCTAAGGAATAATACCAACAAAATGTAATAAGAAGCTAATAAATATTTCAAAGACATTAAGTTGTTTTGTCTTTTCCTTTCTCTTCTTGATAGTATCAAGGGGCTTTTTCTATAACATAGCTATACTTCATTTGCTTTATTCAGTATACTGTTAACTTTCTCCAAGAAATGCATCATTGCTAAACATCTTGGTGCTTAGGTCTTATACTCTTAAAGATCAATAAATCTTCTGATTTTTCAGTGAATCACTGCATTACTCTTAATTAAAGCCTTTAATGAAACCAGAGGCAGGCAACTATTTTCTAGTTGTGGTGGTCTTCTCTTTTTCCTTGTCCTTCTCCTTTTCCTTGTCCTTCTCCTCCTCCTCCGAGATTTGTCTCTAGATTCCCATAGTTTAAACTAGATATCTTAAGCAGTAACATGCCAATTTTGAATTTAAAGTGCAAAAAAATAGCAAAGAAAATTACACCATCAAAACCTGAAGCTGATTTTTTACCATATTATTGGGAGTAGTTATCAAATCATGTGGAAGAAGTACTGGAGGGACATGACCTACGGGTTCCCCATGTCAACACAAATGTGAACATGTACAACAAGGAGCACTATTGCGTAATTATATCATTTCAAGACTTTATTTGGATTTAATATACTGTAGATATGTGGCAGGCTGGTAGTTTGACTTTAGATCTTTGGATATTTATGAAGGAGAATACAGAACAGAATTCTCTGCACAATTCTTTGGGAAAATACTTTTTGATATTCTCAAAAATTTCAGAATGGAATCTTGATATTTCCCCTTCTCTGAGGAGGAAAGAGGAAGAAGAATGTCTTTTGCCCAGAATAGGGAAATTTGACGTCATACTTTATGGAGAATTATAGAAAGATTAATTTCAAGATTCTCTGTGTTCTTTTCCCCAGTCTCTCTTTCAAAGTACTTTTGCTACTTTCAATAAGAAGAGAAAACATATGACTAGACTTAATTCTATTCCATTTGTGGTCATGCCTCTATTGCTGGAATTTAAATGGCAAAGTTCATTGGTAGAAGACTCACTTTTCATGCATTATTTTGCAAATAGTCATGCATTTTATTGGTATAATAACAGAGAAAGATTTATATCTTATACAAAAGCAGATGTGTATGTGTTTGCACTATTTGCAGAATGCTCCTACATTCTTCCTCTGTAGAATTCCTTATGATTTGAAGAAGTAGAAAAAAAATTGGTTGTTTTGAGGAGAAGGTACAGAAAGCTACCCAAATATGTATGATTCTAACACAATCCAAATTTGAAAAACAATGCACAGTGGAGATGCCAATAAACTGACATGGAGAAAGGGATGTTTTCTCATATGTATTAGGATCAAACTGGATAACAACAAAGCTTTGTAAGGATCCCATTAGATCAAGATGCAGTGGAAAAGATATAAAACTCAGATGAGTTTGGTTTATTTTGTTCAAAATATGAACAAAATGTTTTACTACTTTGCTCCTTCCTTATCTACCACCAAGGTCAACAGCATCAAAGATCCCTCAAGCTTTATTTATTGACATCATGATTGGCCATCTCCAAGAATTCTGGAATGGTAATAGGTGTCTGGAAAAAAAAGTGGAATTTGTGGATTTCAAAAGGTTGTTTATGGAGAAAATATTTAAAATATATCTTAAAAGAATACACTGTCTTAATAATTTTAAATAGTAACATGATCGCTGAACATGCTGTTCACATATTTGCATAATGTATTGATACTAGATTCATCATTCACATACATTTCTCAGTCCCTGGGCAGAGTCCACTGAACAGGACTCATTTGACGGAGTCATTTGCAGGTTGAGCAATGGTCTCCCAGTTCTAACAATTCAGAGAACTTGAAATACTTGGGGTTTTTTTCCAGAAGCAAAGTACCATTCCTTCAAATCATGGAGCTTTCCTTCTCCATGCTATATACTGAGCCACAGTGGTGCAGTGGTTAGAATGCAATATTGCAGGCTACTACTGATTGCCAGCTGACTGCAATTTGGTAGTTTGAATCTCACCAGGCTTAAGGTTGACTCAGCCTTTCATCCTTCCAAGGTCAGTAAAATGAGGACCCAGATTGTTGAGGGCAATATCCTGACTCTGTAAATCACTTAGAGAGGGCTGTAAAGTACTGTGAAGCTATATATAGGTCTAACTGCTATTGCTATAAGAATGGCATATTTTGTAGAGCAAGACTTCAGTATTGAGCACTTCCCAAGTTCAAACTCTTTGGCTTTGGAAAAGAATTTCATTTGGGAATAAGCCAAGACCTCAGATACTCCTTACATTGCTGCCATTTATACTTGATAGACTGGGAGACAAAGTGCATGGAGGAGACTGCAATTGGAAAACCATAGTTAGAAGACACTATGCAAATCTTTGTACCAAACCAAAAAGGTGGTTCCATTATGTGTTGAGTTGCCTTTTTCTTGTACAGAAGAATGTTGCAATTTATTGACTTCTCCAGTAATATGCTGTAAACTTAATTATCACAAGTTAGAGTTTGTATGCTTCCTCCAAATGGTGCCAGTGCAGCATGAAAAAGGTCTAAAAACAGGGGGGAATGGAGAAAGATGGGATTTTTGTTATTGTTATTATTGGTTCAACTGGTATTTTGAAAGCAGAATATAAATCTACCTGACAAGAAAGAAATAAAAGTGACTCCTTGCTTAGACTATTAGGGCTTAGTTAACTTCTCACTTTGGAAGAGTCACCTCCCTCTGGATTGTAGGTGAAACTTTAAATATTGGTTTCTTTGTATGAAATATCACAAACTATAGCTTGTATTTTTAAAAAGTATGTGCAATTTTGATACATGGAAGAAAATTAACTGGTTCTGGGTGACTGATTCCAAATATCAGTGTTTGTGATGACAGTGTTAGCATCCTCAAGCCCATTTAAAGCAGTTATAAATGGAGGAAGAATCAAAACTGAAAGATGAATTCTGTATGGATATTCCACTGCTCTAAATAATTAAAAAGCAAAAAAAAAAGAATGAATATATGCAACTTTTCCCAGCCCAGGATCTGCTTGAAAGGTCCCACAGATGTCAGGGAACCTAAATATGATCAAATCAAAGTACAATCCTTCTAAAACTTATTTATAAGTTTATCATGTTAATTATGATGGGTCTGACTGCCAAATAAATATGGAAAGGAAGGATAACTTGCTTGAGGCTGACAGAATTAAACTTAAACAGAAGCCCCCAAGCTTTAGGGGCCAGTTGGAAATTTTATTAATGTTATTATACTCAGAGGTGGTATTCAGCAGGTTCTGACCAGTTCTGGAGAACTGGTAGCGGAAATTTTGAGTAGTTGAGAGAACCAGCAAATCCCACCTCCAATTGGAGTATCCTACAGTATCCTTCCCCTGCCACACCCACCAAGCCACACCCACAGAATGTGTAGTAAAAAAAATCGAATCCCACCGTTGATTATACTACTAATTGAGGCTCTTTGGCTCTTAGAATTTGAGATCATGTTTGTGCAGTCTCCCAAAATGGATGCTATACTAACTAATCCCCAACCATCTTTGTTCCAAAAAGCAACGTTTTGAGTTGTAGCCACCCATCATGTCTATAAGGTCTATTTGGAGCCAAAAGGTATTTTTGGAAATTCATGCTATTCTTGAAACTATTGCTTTGTATTAGATTTTGCTAGCCTCTTGTTCATTTGTTTTAATGAAGAATAATGTAAAAGAAATGTGAGACAAAATTCAGGGAATTCAACAATCGTATCAGTGGGATCACTGTTGCCCCCAGGGCCATGTTGGGAACTGAGATCCAATGTATCTGAAGTAAGTGGAAATGGAGCTTCTATCTGTACATAGCATTTCAATGTCAATAATTTCTGAAAGCTGTAGTAAACTTCTTTAAATGTTTGTAATGAGAAGTTTAGGAAAAAAATAACAACACAAGGAAACTATACTATGGAGCTAATTGTTGTTTAATCACTGTCACATTATTGTTAAATCTGCAAATAAAGCACATTATTTTCTGAAAATTATTTACTCTCTTGACAATAGTGGTAATGAAGCCAACATTATTCACCATGCTGAATTAATCTTTCCTATAGCGAAGAAAGGGAGGGAGAAAAGACGAACAAAAGCATGTGTGAAAGTAAAAGATAGAGCATTGTGAATGTTTAGTTCTGTAGAAATAAAAAAAAATCTAATTGTGGTGACTGAGGCCAAGTTGCCTATTTAATAGTGATAAAATTGTTTGAAAACAATGTCCAACTTTGAGGATGATTCTGATTTCTTCCCAATTTTAACAATTTATTATGTGCCATTTATTATGTTGATTCTTAGCAATCATTCAAGCCTTCTAATGCAGGTGTTTTCAACCTTGGCAACTTTAAGACCTGTGGACTTCAACTCGCAGAATTTTGGAAATTGAAGCCCACAAGTCTTAAAATTGCCAAGGTTGGAGACCCTGTTCTAATGAAATCTTCCATTGTCATTGTAGCTGAGATCATCCATCTTGCTGCTTGTAGTCCTCTTCTCTTCCCACCCCCCACCTTTCTCTGTCCATGATAAAAGCACACTAGTAATCTGGAATCACTTCTGCACTACTAGGCCACAAAAAAAATATGCTCATAAATCCTATTCAAAGTACAAAGATGGAATGACTTTCAGACTGGCTTTGAACTGTTAGCAAAAAATTATAATATGCAAAATTAAATTTATAAAACAGCATTCCAAGCAAAAAAAAAAAAAGAGTGCTGATGTGACTGGTATGATTTGCTATAATGATGTAGTAAAAATTTTTATCCACTGTGCAAGTGCTCTTTGATGCAATTAATCTGCAGCAAAATCTGCAATTAATCTGTAGGAAAATAATTCAAAACTGTTCAAATATAAGAAAACAGGACACTTACTTTCTATTTTCTGAAGGCTACCACTGATCTCATAGTAAAATAATTATTAAAGGGGTAAGATGGAATATAAACTAGTACAAGCTGGAAACTTAAAGTAATGGGAAGAGTACTCTGATTACATAAGAAAAAAACATGATCCATTTTACTACCCACCACAGAGTAGATTCCAGGAAGGAAAAGTTTTTGTGGATGGTTTTATGGATCAGATATCTCTGGAAATTGAGATATTTTTTAAAGAAATAATATAAAACGTGTTTTTCATTAAGTAGTCATAAAGAAAAGCCATACATTATTAGCCAGCTAGTGATTTAGAATAGTTTGGGTGAACTGGATTAATATCTTTCTCCAAATCCTGGTTTTTAAAAAGTGTTCTAAAATTATTGATAAAATTAGGATCTCTATCCTTTTATAACAGAATATAGATCTCTCATATTTTACACATTCTATTACAGTATTTGGGTTCTGTTTCATTCCATTTCTTTATGGATTAAAATGGTAAACAGGTTTAGTGATTCTGGGGAATTATTACCAATGTAAACAATAAGTGATTATAAAACTAATGGGCTTATTTGTTAATGGACACTTTCACATGTTTAAGAAATCTTCATCTACACAACTGTTATAAACTGCTAAAGGATGCAGCGTACTCATAGATCAGATTTCTGAATAAATGGGCAGTGTATGGTCACTAAAAAAGCTGTAGGTGTATATAGAAATATATATGCACATATATAATGCTTTCTTATCCTTGAAGATACTTTCTTATCCTTGAAGAACAAGAAAGATGCTCATAATAGATGGGTGAAAACAGTGAAATCCCAAGAAAATATATTATGAAAACAGCTACTAGATAATTTCAAGTTAATTTTCAAAAGATCCTTGCTTCACAGCAGGGATGTCTACAGCCATTTGTATTTTTGTCTATGAATTTGGTTTCAACAATGTATGATTCTTATCAGTAAACCTAGGGGGATCCAGTCCCAAGACAGGTTTAGGATAAAATATTTTATCTTCCAACTGCATAAATATAATACTGGCACCTAAGAATAAACATTATGTTCTCATTAACTCTTTCCTGACTGAATTTCAATAGTACTGATTAAAAAGTAATTCTAAGAATACAAATGTCTTATGCTGAATTATGCACATCAAACAGTATAATGACTATAAAAATGAACTAAATAATTATATTTGCCTGATCTCCCTATTTTTCATGGTTTTCCCTATGAAGGTCAAGGAATTCTTCTGAGATATTGGTTCAAATATTTGAATTAGTTATCTCAGTTTCTTGACCTCTTTCCTTAAGACCACCAGAAGCAAGAGAATGAAAAACACATTTCGATAGAAACCAGAAATCAGAAAGAATAAAGTTGGACCAAGATTAAATTTCATTACTATTTAAAATAAAAATGAGAACAAAACTATTATGAATCATGACTAAAATATCTTCCATCAACATGTTTTCCCTGCAGATTGGCTTGATCACACCAGAAACAGAGCTAGGACAAAGCTGATAACCTCTTAAACAATGAGTTCCAGCCAGGGGCATCTGAAAGTTGTTGCTTCTTTAGGTCATGTAAGCCATAACATGACACATAAAGAAAAAGGGTCAGGAGTTGTGTTGCAATGCTACTTTTTTCAGTCAAATTCCTTTTGTCTAATTGAAGTCTTTGGTACAGCTAAATCTGAAACTCGGAGAGTCTTTGTCTTTTGGTTTGTAACATGGTCTCGTGGAAATGATTAAATCCAATGTGCTTTGCAAGTAGGTGGTGGTGGAAGAGAAGCTATCTGGTAAAGAAATAATCCCATGGATTTGGAATACTGGTGCAGACCAAATTATTTAGGACTGTTGATGGCAGACTGATGTTTGAGAACATGTTGGCATAGCAGCGTTGTTACTTATCTGCAACTCTTTAAGAAATTTGTATATTTCACTAGAATTAAAGTGCTTTCTTGGACGTCAATCCAAAGCACTCCACAGCTCTAATATATAATTCCATATATAAATGAAAGGATATGAAAGGAACTAGAAATAATCTAAATATGCTGGTCAATTTTTCAGATTTTAAAAACAAAAATAAACATTTCTGCTAATTGACTCAGGAACAAGCTAACTGGAAAATACAAACAGTATTAAAATAACTCTGTAAAAAATTGTCCATTGCATTATGAGGAGCCAATGTAGTTTTTAAAGTTAATACCATAATCTCATTGTTAACACATCATAACAAATTGACAAAAGCAGGAGTCATGGTCTACTACCTGTTCCTTGTTTTTTTCAAAGTTACAACTTTCTAGTCAAAGGACATAACAAATAATCATAATCATGCAGTGATAAATGTCAGAAAAATAACTGTGCTATTTATAAATGTTTACAGTCTCCAGGGTCCATAAAAATAGCAAACATGGAAACATCAACAGGAGGAAACTTCATTAGGATCTTTAAAAAAAACTAGCAAATAGAAATAGTAATCTTTATATGCTTCTTTTTCAGGCAGGAAGTTATATTCAATAAAAATAGCAAAAAATATAAAAAATATACAATAATTGGATTTCAGAATTAAAATAGAAGCATTAATGGTTCAGGAGAATGCAAGCATGATATAGATTGCTTGTGCTGTGTACAGGGACTTGAGAAAAAAATGCTTCTATTTGCCTACGTTTCGTATCTTGCATGTCATTCTACAGGTCACCTTCCGTGTTTTATTAATTTCTTGCCCTCCTGACATACATGAGAAAATCCATGTGTAGAATAAGCATATCGATACTGAAAAACTATTCCAAGACAAACATCTGGTTTAGAGGCTCCTGGGTGAGAGAAGAATTCAGGTAAAACCGGACCAGACCTAAGCTTTCTTTGGATAGGGCAGTTGTGGAAGACAGTCCTGAGTGTTGAAGTTGGTGGGATATTCAGGAACAGCAGATGCCTCTGGCTCTGGAAAAAGATGTAGCATAACTGAGAAGTTAAAAGCTACATAATGCCTAGAGGGATGATATATCACATTCCTCTTGTTTTTGGGAGCATCCGCATGCAGACTCATAGCTAGTGTGGGTTTGTTAAGTTTTAACTTCAGCTGGCTCATGAGCTTTTTGTTTGAAAGAATTTCAGTGTCTCTAATAATAAGTCCCTCTGTAGTCCCAGTTTGCTTCAGGACTGTCCTGTTGAAAGGCTGGTATCTCCACTGTTATCTGTTCCAATCTGACAAATCTGCCTTGAATCTTGATTTGATTTGATCTGATTTTCTTTGGTTCTCTCATTCCATATTATCAACAATTGCTTAGATATTAGACTGGCTTCTCATCTAACTCAATCCCAGCCAAACTAATTCATTCCTTTGTCTGACAATGTGCATGGATCTTCTTGATTTCATCCATTGGCCAAATTGGGGCCAATATAAAGTGGGCTGAGGCCTCTTGTCCAAGCTGATAAATCTGCAAAAAGTAGTTCTCCAAGTTTGCACTCTCCCATATAGAATGTCTGGCAGTTTTTTTCCCAACAGTTTTTTCTATAATTATTGAGAGTCTCAAAATCCATATTAGATTAATGAAACTAAATAGAAAACTATAAGATGCATTCACAATTACTGTATTTCCTTTTTTTCCCATGCATGTGATTTTCTTTTGCAAATTCTAATCCAAATTCGATGATTCATCTTCCTGGTGGATGATCTAACCACAAGTATTTACACAGAACTTTCTTCCCATAAATAGTTTGGCATCTAGAATTTCTGCTATTTGTTGTTAGTCAATGTCTTCATACTGACTCAACTTTTCCTAAACTTCATTCATAAAACTGATACCAAACTAAACATTCAATAACCTTCTTAAATTAACAACATGCTTCCTGTCCTAACTAGGAAATACCAAAGAAATATGTTTTATTTGAATAGTTCCCAGGTTGTTGTAGTTAGAAAAAAACAGGACTTGTTTGTTTTATTATTTTAAGCTCAGGGAAAGACTTTTATGGGTAAAATAGCTCTTTCAGATACTTCATCAATGAGTAATAAAAGCATTATTTGGGAAAGGAAGGAAATTGCAGACTGTATGGTCTTATTCTGTATGGTCTGCTACCCTTTGGGCTAGAGCCCATGATAAGCCACTGCAGTTTCTTTTCTTCTTTCATATGACCTGTGTTATCTGGCCACCACCCTCATATGCTGAGAAAATGGGAAGATTTAGCCCCCATCTGGACGATAGCTTCTTGTTAGGTCAACTGATTTACAAGCAATTGGTGTACTAATCAGCTAAAGGCACACCACCCAAATCTAAAGGTCACAGTATAGTAATAGAAATCAAGCTCTAGCAGTCTAAAGAAGCACAGGAAGACCCTCAAGACTTCCAAACTGAAGGCCCAGGGCTAGTCCTGTTTAATCCCCCTGAGTTGATAGGTTTTCTTGTCCAATTCTTCTTATTTTCATTTTCAATTCTGTCTTGTTGCCTGATTCAACATTTTTATAAAAGTTAGGAGTGGTTAATTTGAAACAAGCAAATTTCAAATTCCTCAACATTTGTATTGGTTGTTTGTAAAGGCCCTGAAGCATTTTAAGGATTCATTAAAGCTGAATTACTTAATGCACTGAAGACCTTTATGGAACTTATGTTCTTCCTCAACCTCTTTAATTTTTGCTTCCTGAAACTTTGCCTCCTTTGTTTGCCCACAGCAAGCCATACTTATAGACTCTTTACCAAATTTCACATTCAGATGTGATGCTAACCTATGATCAGTTCCAAATGGGAAAAAGCTACTAAGTTTAACCCATGTCCATTCTGGTGGAAAGGAAGCAAGGCAAAAGCTAGAGGGCAGCTCTAAACCTGAACAAACTAGGAAAAAAGCATGGGAAAACTCAATAGTCTTCCTATATTTTTTCTTAGCTGCTCCCAAGAAGTTCTGCATTTTTCATCTCTAGTTTTGGTCAGTCTAAGACAATTTGATTAGAAATTTCCAAAGAGGGAAATAATCTAAATACATTATTGTATGATATTCCTGTTATACAATGATGAAGGGGTTTGTAGGCTGTCTTCTCTTGTGTCTTCAGAATTGTCTACAACCTTTCTATCTTCTCATATTTCATTGGAAATTTGTAGGAAGGCTTCAAGAAAGCTTTATTTTAGCAATAATGGCATTATGAACATACAGGTGAATCCCACCTCTCAGAAATTGACAGAGCGTTTATCCTTTCCCTGGAGGAATCATTTCATAATTCTGCCCACCTATTTGATAGGGAATTTTGAAATGTCATTTTCACCAACTGTAGTTGGGTCTTTTTTTCTCTGTCCTACTGATCAAGAGTTTACAGCTAGGCCTGCAAATTATTTATGGCCCTGACATGTAGTGAAGCACTTGCCTACAGAGATAAATGAAAGCAGTACAAAAATGCAAGGGGCTCTTTAAAATGCATTTCTTATTAAAGCTATATTTGGGTTTAAAGTGTGTGACTAAGTAGATGATAAATAAGATGCATATTTACCCATTCTCTGAATATTTCCAATCCAGAACATATTTTTAAAACATGTTAATGATAGGAATCAGATGTAAAGGCACTGCTGACTGGATGGAAGGAATATACTGTTCATATACTGTGTGTGTGTGTGTGTGTGTGTGTGTGTGTGCGCGCGCGCGCGCTTTAACCAAATTAAGCAGAATTACAGGCATTCACATGAAAGAAGAAAATGAAAAAGAGAGACTTCCGCTCAGAAACGCTTGTCTGTTTGAAAGGGGAGCAAAGAGTAAATGATTGTGATTCCTCCCACTGAAGGGGAAGGAAAAGAATCTGCAAAGAATCCACCACTTTCTTAGAGAATTTGGCTGGGGCTACAGCCTTTAACTGAAGAGAAACAGCTATGTCAATTTCCCATTTATAATTTATTTTGGCTTCACAATTTTTCCCCATTTTAACTTGTGTCTGTCCTGTTTCTGAATCAGTTGAAGAGGGTTTTTTTTTAATAGTTTGCATGAAAAATCAAATTTCGTGCAGATGTTTAGACTGATTTTGGCATTTTTATCCACCCATCAATGTCTTCCCAAAGACTTGGCATAGGCAGATGTTATTGCTTAATGGCATTGATGGTATTATCCCAGGATGTAAGCTGTTCCAAGTAAAACTGCCTTTTGCATTTGACTGATGATGATTTTGTCAATATCAATGGTGTTCAAGTGATGCTTCAGATGTTTGGGATTGCATCCAAGGCACCTATTACTATTGGTTCTACCTTTGCTTTCTTTTTCCATAATCCACCTACTTCTATTTTCAGGTCTTTATATTTTGTCATTTTATCCAATTCTTTTTCTTGTATTCTGCTTCCTCCATGTACTGCAACATCCACTCTCCAGACATTTTTACCTTTCTTACTGACAGTTGTTAAATCTGAGGTGTTATGTGGCAGATTCTTGCCCATTTGAATTCTAAAGTCCCAGATCACTTTAGCTTCTTCAATTTTTATTACTTTGCCTATTTTATGGTCCCACTAGTTCTTGCTTCAGACAAATGGTATTTCTTGCAGATCTTCCACTGCCCCATTGTTCCTATTTTGTCATGTCACTGCTTGTACTTAGTCTGTATTACCATCTTGGAGCAGCTAACTAGGTGGTTCAGTGTTTGTTCAGTTATCTTTGTAAGGCTGCTCAAATTAGACTAGGTGATTAACATATTAAAAACAAGAAACAAAAACATAAAAATAAAGGCTAAAAATACATTATAAACAAGGTCCTTCTAATTCCACTTCTTAAAGCTTGATCACCCAAAACCTTGGTCCAGTGTCCAAAGGAAGATCGTGTATTTAATGTCTTGTGAAAGACTGGCAGAATTGGTATCATCAGAATCTCAGTGAATATAATGTTCCTCATAGAAGGCATACTTTCCTAAGCTTCATCAGGTGATCTTTTTTTAATAGAGCATGCCCACTTTGTCAGATATTGTGAATGGACGGTGGTAACTAGAGATAAGGGTCTCACAACTACCCAGTCAAGTGCTATAAAATGACATAGTAACAATTAATAAATTAACTTGCATAAAGAAGCTTACTGAGAGCCAGTGTAAGTTGCAAAATTATAGCATTACACAGGTCTACAAAAGTGCACCCATAACCATCTCCCACTTCATTCTGGAACTCCTTGAAACTGCTAAGTACTCTTCAAAGAGTAGTGTAATGTATGGCAGTACATTACAGTAATTCAGGCAACAGGTGACCAAGTTATGAGTGACAATGAACAGAGCCTCCCAATCCATGAATGGGCACAATCTGAACACACATTGGATTTGTACAAGGGCTCTTCTAATCATAACTGTCACTTGCTGTTTATGCAAGAGTTGAGAGTATAATAAGATCCTCAAATTGAACACCAGTTCTACCTGGAAAAGTGGTACCCAACATCCACTAAGACACTAAGTTATCTAGGCTCCATATATTGAGAAAGAATATTGATGATGTCACTTGGTTGATAAGGACTGGGTACACTGGATATAATCATCAAACCTAACTCCATGCCAGTGGAAGACCTTACCCAACAGTTCATAGAACTTGAAAAGAATAGAGTCCTGATGAAGTCTACAGAGAAGCAACTTAGAATTAATACTCCCCCTCCCCAAAAACACTGATGTGGACCAACCCCAGAAGAAGGAGGACTATAATGCAGTATCTTTCACTCCCAACCAGTCCAGAAGGATTCCATGATTTATGGTATTGAAGTCTACTGAGAATTAGGAAGGATGCCCCAGGACATCTTGTTCCTGCCAAAAATCACCCCCAAGTATGAACAATGCAATCTTGGATTTGAAACTCAGCTTAAAATATTCCAGACAATCTGTTTCTTTTAGGGACCTCTTAAACTGAAGCCTGACCACTTTTCTAAAAATGGTAGCTCAGAAAGAGGACTCAAGTTGTTCAGTACTATTGAGTGGCTGTCAGGATTGGTGTCAACCCTTCAAGATAAGTAAGATCAAAGAGAGGAATTGCAAAACTCTTTATTATGGTATCAGAATCTTGAAAGTTAAAGTCTCTCTCTATTTTCTCTAACACAATCAGGAAAGAATTGTTTTGAATTTATTTCTCACGTGTCTACTTTCCTAAGACTCAGATATCTGTAATGGCATTTTCCTGATATTCCAGCACATACAGCTGGATTCCAATTCAGAGCAGATCCAAGCAACTCTATCCATTAGATGCCTTAGAATCTTCATAGCAGCCCCCCAGATGTTTCTCTGACTTCAGTCTCCCCAGAAGAGAATGTCACCTGAACAGTGCTGCTAGCCAGCTATTTTTCAGATGTTACATTCTGTCACTCTTACAGTTATAGTTCTTAATAAATATTATTGTGTTCATTTAGATTGATTTGTCATCTTAATCCAGCAGAGCAACAGGAAACTCTTCCGTCATTAAATCTTTCAAAGCTTCTTTTTTAAAAATGGGGGAATCTTTGGGATCCACATGGGAGATATCACACAAGTGCCAACTGAACCAAGGCAGACACCACTCCCTTATTTCAAGTGATGAAGAAGACCAGAGTTGAACTATGCATCACAGCATTAGGAATAATCCCACACTTCTTCTGAAACCCAGCATGGTCATGGGTTGGCATTGACCAATTGGATAGGACCTATATCCCATGGCAGGGGACATCTGCAGAGAACTTCAAGGTAATTAAATAGTAGTTTGACTATAATAAGGATTACCACTACTCCTACACACACACAGAGAGAGAGTGAGTGAGTTCATATCACTATTGCACCAAGACAAAAACAAAATCAGATGTAACATCGTGATCTTCATTATTTTTGTGACCTGGATCAAAGCAATGCCCAATGTCTGATTGCCATAAACACAATGAACTTTTGAGCTACTTCAGACTCTACACTCATAGAGAGGCAGATTCTGTAGCAACAATTCCCTCTGACCTTTAGAACCCAACTTCACAAGCAGGTTCTCACATTTTCCCTCCTTTGGAGTCATGCCTCATGACACACTTGAAACACAACAGGCCATATTTCCAAAAAAACAAACCCTCCATATCATCTAGGTGATTTTCTTCTTTTTTTTAAATTAAAAAAGTGTAGATTGCTACAAAGAGAAGACTGAAATATGCAGAAAATTGAGTAACATGTAAAATTAATATGGGCTTCAAAGTAGCAGATGTATCTATCCATTTAGCAGATAATTGTGAATAATAGGAATGGGGCAGGGGGAGAAGAGAGAGGCATTATCTCTCTACAGTGAAAGTCAGAGAAAAGATATAGATTCAGTAGAATATAATCAAGTTATTCTGTTTCACTTTCCCCTTCTTCTCTTGTAGGAATCATTCCTATCGGATTGTGCCTAGGCAAATTCATTAATCAGCAAGGCAAGTTATATTAAATTGCAATCTTATCTAACTGTAGATATACCACAAGCATAACTGAATGAGTTGAATAGACAAAAGGACTTATCTGTTATGTGAGAAATGAACAAAGTGCAAAAGAACAGAAATAATAAAGCAATTCTTGAATTAATTGCAACAATAAGAAAGAGAAAGAGATGGGTAGCGTATCACTCAATGAGCCAGTAATGCTAGTTAATTCATTAGTTGTGGATTGAGAGAGGCAAATGATTGGATTAATTAATCAAGCAGTCAATCAGCAACAAGGTAATCAATCATACCTGGAAATGAGAGAAAGCACACTGAGAATCCAGGTGTAGTCCCTACGGCATTTTCCAAATAAAGCTTGAGAAGAAACAAAACACATATAGAATTGTATATCCTTCTGTGCAATTGTAGGTGTATTTTTAACCTACTTCATTTTGAAGCTCCACTAAGTAAATGGCTTCTACTTTAAATGCCTTCTGCTTTTTATGTCTTTCATTCATGTTTCCATTCATACTAGCCTAATCCACTGTGCTTTTCACTCATATTATTGAAGAGGCTACTGGCGTGATAAACCTCTTTATCGATTGCTATCTAGTTGAATCATCTGCTAATGCAGCTTTTGTATCACACTTCTCTTTTTCATATCCAGGTTTTTCCTACAGCTACCAGATTCTTAGCACCATTGCCATCCCTTTCCTTCCTTCCAGCCATCTGTAGAAAAAGGCATCTGTTTCTTCATCTGATCCAGAAGGGTGACTAGAACTCAGATCACATTCAGATGCATATATATTCAGGAATTTCTGGGCAGTAATATATCTTAATAAACTTATCCAGGGATTACACATCCATCCATCATTTTGAAAGCAAACAATTTATGTAAACCCATGCATACATAACAGTTCATGAAAAACAGAGTTGAAATAATTGTTTGTGGGCTGAAAACTCAGCAAGCAAAATAAATTCCTTTTATTTCTTTTGGAGAAATTAAAAATATAGTTCTGTTATGCATGGCAGCTAATAAAATGAAAGCAGATTGTGGATCTGTGAATTAAGGAAGGACTTAATAAGAATTTGAAGAAAACAAGGCAAACATTTCACAAAAGGAGCATTTGGGAAGAAAATTATGTGATGACCCACAGAAGCTTCTCTTCAGCTGCTGGGTTAGAAAATGAGGCTGTAACTGTAAAAAGAAGGAAAGAAAAAGAAAGATTGAGAGATTTGAACATGATTTCATATGCCTTTAGAGAAAAGCAATTACCTGCACAAACTTTTTGGTGAAATTTAAAACCTGTGAAAGAAATATCTATATCTTCTGAGCTTGATCTTTGAGCAATCTCTTCAAGCATTTGTCTAACATTCTGACTGATGTTTAATCTAAAAGATAACAGAGACAATAATAGAAATGGAAAGAATAAGAGGTTTGGCCATGATCTTGCACTAAACCATTAAGGAAGATTATATTAACAGTTAAGCTTCATGGTTGAAGACAAGGAACATGAACATGATTTAGGAACAGTTGGAGAACAAAATCTACCTCCATGAGTAGATAGTTCAATTCTAAAATTGCTGACTTTCCAGGATACTTATTCAAGGGTGCTCCATATAAAGTAATGCTATGGTCTTCTGGCCATAATTAGGAATACTCTGCTCCTAGAATTCTTGCTCTGCAGCAAGGAATGCTAGGAGTCGGATTTCTGAATTCCTCCATATTATAATCTTTTTTTTTTAATTTTATTTGTTTTTAAAAACAAACATAAACAAACAAAACATAAAAACATCAAGCTAGCTTCCATAGGTGTACATATAGTGGGCCGGTTGGTTTACAAATTGTTTTGTGCTTCCATTTCATAGTCTTCAATTACAATTACATTACATATAATCTCATATTGTCAATCAAAAATTAAATACCTTAGTATCATTATTAATCAGTCATTTGACTATACTTTTATTCATTCATGTTTTACAAGATAACCATAATTTACTTAATTTATTTTATAACAATTCATATTATCATCCCAAATCTATCCTAAAATCATTTTGTAGATATAATAAGAAAGAAGTACATCTTTATATATTTATTATTTTCTAAAAATCTACATATTTCATTACTGTGCTTTATTGTCTAACCATTGATAGAAAAGCTCCCAAATTTTATAAAATTGTTTATCCTCTTGTTCTCTAATTTCAAATGTCAATCTACTCATTTCAGCACATTCCAATATTTTCTTAATGATTTCCTCCTGTGATGGTATTTTCTCATTTTTCCAGTTTTTAGCAAATACAATCCTAGCCGCTGTTAATACATTTACAATCAGGTATTTCAAGTCTTTACTATATATTTCAGGTAAAATTCCCAATAAAAATATCTCTGGTTTCAAGTCTATATGTTTTTTCGTCATTTTTTCCAACCACATGTGGACTTTAGTCCAGTATTTTTTAGCATCCGCACAAGTCCACCACATATGGTAATATGAGCCAGGTGTCTGGTGACATTTGCAACATTTTTTGGATTTATTCTTGAACATACATCAATTCAGAATGTATGGGATACAATGAAGGCATATGTTAGAGGCTTGCTAATAGACTATACAAGGAAAAGGAACACTATGAAAAGGCTAGCCTCTAAGGCCTTAGAGGATGAGCATAAAAGACTTGAAAAAGAGCTACAGAAAATGCCACAGAAAAAGGACAACAAACTAAAAATGGATATAATTAAACACAAAATGGGTCAAATAGAAAAAAAAGAATTAGCACAGAAAATTTGAGGTGCTAAACAGAACTACTTTGAAGACGCAAACAAACCAGGTAGATGGTTAGCATATAAATTGAGAAAGGAGAAAGAATCAAGGAAAATATTGCAATTAATAGATGACCAAGGCCAAGTTTGCCATAGTAGCAAAGAGAAAAAGGAAATCATTTGAGACTTCTATGGGAAATTATGTTTGGAAGAGAATATTGATGAAGAAAGAGTCAAGCAGTACTTACAGAATGCTAATTTACCTCAGATACCTAAAGAGACTGAAAAAATGTTAGAAAGCAATATAACGATGATGGAGTTAACTGAAGCACTCAAGAAGCAAAGTAACGGAAAGGCACCAGGCCCAGATGGACTTCCGGCAGAATTTTACAAAACATTACAAGAATCATTGAATCTTCCATTGCTAGAAGTTATGAATGAAGTTATGTTAAAGAAGAAGATACCTAAATCATGGTCAGAAGCCTATATTACATTTATTCCAAAAGAGGAGACCCACTCATTACAAATTAAGAACTACAGACCTATTTCTCTACTAAATGCAGATTATAAAATATTTGCTTCAATATTGGCAGAAAGACTTAAAAAATATTTAAATAATTTTATCCATCCTGATCAAAATGGATTTCTGCCAAACAGACAAATTAAAGACAATATGAGAGTAATCTTGGACACATTGGAATACTATGAGGCACATCCTGAAAAACAAATGGCTCTGATATTTCTAGATGCACAGACGGCATTTGATAATGTGAATTGGTGATTGATGTTATTACTGTTGGAACAGATGGGTTTTGCTAGAAAATTTATTCAAGCAATAGAAGCTATATACTATAAGCAAATGGCAAAGGTAATGGTAGAGGGAGAACTGACAGACTCTATTAATATAAGAAAAGGAACAAGACAAGGGTGCCCACTATCACCTTTGTTGTTTGTGTTAACTTTGGAAGTGTTAAATAGAAATATTAGAGATGAAAAGAATATAAAAGGAATGAAAATCAAAAAGAAGAATAAGCTGCAAGCATTTGCGGATGATCTGGTTTTCATTTTAGAAGACCCTTTAGAAACAGCATCAAAATTGATAGAAACATATGGAAAGGTGGCTGGTTTGAAAATAAACAAAGACAGGACAAAGATTTTGACAAAGAATATGCTATTATGACAAAAGGAAGAACTGGCAGACCTATTGAAAATTCAGGCCACGAATAAGATCAAGTACTTGGGGATATATTTGACAGCAAGATGTAGTACATTAAAAAAGAATAATTAAACAGCAGATAGCGCTAGATTTGGCAAAATGGGAAAACTTACAACTGTCACTAATAGGGAGAATTTCAACAATCAAGATTAATATATTACCCAGAATTTTATATTTGTTCCAAACAATTCCAATTAGGCTTGGAAAAGACTACTTTGAAGATTTAAATAAAATAGTGTTGAAATATATATGGCAAGGTAAGAAAGCGAGAACAAAGTTAAAACTTTTACAAGATGCTAGAATTAGAGGAGGATTTGGTTTACCTAATTGGGAATTGTACTACCAAGCTACAAATCTGATGTGGGTTAAGGAATGGATAACACTAAGAAACACTAGATTGTTGACATTAGAAGGACATGATCTGTTGTTGGGGTGGCATGCTTTTTTTATGGTACAAAGGAACTAAAACACAGGGGTATTTTAGAAGACATTATATACAAGAGTCTCTGTGGTTAAACTGGGAGAAGATTAAAAGACAATGTTATTTGAAAATTCCAGTCTGGTTATCGACTATTGAAGCATTTTCGTATCTTATAATATATAAAAAGGAACAAACAGTTAGATATGGTGAAATACTGAATGAAAAGGGTGAACTTAAATCTATGCAAAAACTATAGGAACAAGATATAAAGATGAATTGGTTTTCATATGAGCAAATACATTCAAGGTATGATAAAGATTCTAAAACAGAAGGTTTCTATGATAAATTGACTGACTTAGATAAGATTTTTCCAGGTACTGATGAAAAGGTGATTAAAATATTGTATGGATATTTATTAGAAATTAAACTAGAAGAAGAAGAAGTTAAAGAAACTATGATTGCTTGGGGGAAGAATTTTGGATATGGGATTGATTTAGAGAAATGGCAAAAATTGTGGTCTCAAACTTATAAAATGACAATGTCAACAGCATATAAAGAAAATGTATATACGATGTTTTACAGGTGGCATTTTCCTCCATATTATAATCTATGCAACAATCTTGTTTACTTATGTGCTCTTGAAATTAGAGCCAGACTGTTTACCTCTATCCATGCCAGAAAGCAAACTTGGATGGATACATGCAAACACATTTATTAGACAGATTTATAGCATCTGTATCAGCAGGCCTATTGTTCAACGCTTTGCTTCCCAGTTTAAAATGCTGCTATAAATTCAAAGCTCACTCTCTGATTGAGACACAGGGGACCTAAAATATTGCCAATATTGATGCATTATTCATGTGGTTCTCTGCCCATTTCCATCACTTCTTATGACAATACATTTCCATTGTTTCTGAATTGTTTTATCAGTAAGTAGTCAAAAATTTCAGAAGCATAGAACTGTAAAGCTGGAAGATTCATCACCTTACATTTAGCTAGGAATCTATGACCCATAGAAGTTCTTACTGCATAAGCATTTCCATTAGCTTTCCTGGGAATATTTCTTTATAAGTGTGGTTCACATTCGTGTAGGCCATTGTGTCACCATCTACAGTAATGTAAGCAGTGTGTCAAATAAGTGTTGTCAGGCCTATGATAAGTTTTCCTGGGAACCAAATCAGTTCATGTGAAACAAAATTGAGACCATTATCTCAAAATGGAAGCTATTTAAATGAAGGCGGACAATTTATGAACCTTTGATTGCTATACTAAATTCAGTTTAGTTGTACAAAGACCCAGAAAAAGCTCACAAAATAATTATATTATAGTAATATTATATTGGGTCTTACCAAGTGTCTGCATCATAAATTTCAGAAACTGGATTACTGTATATAAGATGAGTGCTTGAATGTGAGGTTTTTTTTTAATATATCCACATGGTATTCACCTAATAAAATATACCAGGATCTAACATCAAATAGCAGTTAATAACGGTTAAATATGACAATAAAACTGTTATTACATTTAAGTTTGTATCTATAAAATATGATTACTGTAAGACAGAATGCAGAATAGGATACTAAGAACTGTAATGAACTATAGGAAAATAGCAAGATAATTTAGAACTACCTTGGCGTTTTCTGTTTCATAAATTAGCAACAACATTTAGTAATAGCATTTAAGCTTATATACCACCCAATAGTACTTTATTCTCTAGTTAGTTTACTATGTAAGCATTGTTTGCATATTGCCGCCATCAATCAGGGTCCTCAGATGACCAACTTTGAAAAGATGGAAGGCTGAGTCAATCTTGAGCCCTATCAGGGTTAAACTCCAGGCTGTGGGCAGAGTTTGCCTGTAATACTGCGCTTTAACCACTGCACCATCAAAAATTTCAACTCATTTGTTTTCTATTACTAGTGTTAAATTGAGGAATAACAATCTAATAAGTATAAAGATCTGACCAGGCAATATGACATTTATACACTGACCAAGCAATTTTAGGTTGTGTACTGTACCTTACATGGACTCACCGAGTTTTTAGACATCCAGTTTGATCTAGGATTAGGGCTAGGTTGGTTGTTGTGAGGAAAATAGGAGGAGGAGAGAATTAGGTATGGTCACAACCTTGAATTATTTACAAAAAATAAAGGTGGGGTAGAAATTCACAGTATTCAATCAAACCAATCATTTCTGTCACAGTGAAAAAAACTTCTGGGTGTTTTCAATCGGTTTTCAACTACTTGAAATTTCATCAAGTTTTCATCCCAGTCTCACAGATAAATTGCAGCTTAAAACTGTGCAACATAAGCAAATCCCACCATTCTGAAAAAAACACAGTCCCAGCTGAAGTGCCTCTGCAGATTGTGCACCTCTATTTTTTTCAATGTGAGGAAACACAGGTGCAGGGAACCCCACCATCACAACTACGACCACAGAAACAAAAATAGCCTTGGACACCTTCCCAAAATTTAGAAACAGAATGTCATTTTTAATGCTATAAATGGGGAAATAGTTGGATGCTTATCTGTAAAGAAACCCTATTTCTTCAGTTCAATGAAATGCAGAGTGATGTTTTGTCCTATCTACTAATTTCAATAGATTAGATCCTGGCCCACCATTCAAAGGCTAGGGCGGTCAAGGAAAAATTGGGCATCCCATCATCGTACATCGAGTGGGAAGCTTCTGGACCTTGGAATCCTATCATTGGTATGTGTATAGCAATGGGTCAAGTTCCAGGTCTGGAATCTGCTCTTTTTTTTCTATGGCTTTTCTATTCAAGATTCCCTTGAATTATTTTTCAGGCTGTTTATGGAAGGTGAGAGAAGGTTGGACTTATAGGTAGTTATTGATGGTCAACTGTCTCACTTAACAGCTGTTCAAAGTTCCAAAGGTGTAAAAAAAAAAACACCTTACATTTACAACCATAGCAGCAACCTGTGGTTACATGGTTGCCATTCATATGCTTTCCAACTAGCATGAGACAAGTAATTGAGAATACAGAAGTAAATAGAGAATGAAAAACTTCAGGTGTTTTCATTAATGACAGACCAGAGACTGCGATCATGTTTCCCTTGTTGGAAGGGTCCCCACAGGACCGGAGTTATCCCCATCCACCTTGGAGGGGTGGGAGAAGAGGGGGAGACTGCCAGCTGGGTCAAGGGGAGCCACATCTCCCCTCCCTAGCTAGATATTACTCCCCTGGAAGACAGGAAGAAACAGCAGTTTAAAATGGCTGTCCTGAAGACGGAAAGCTGCCGGGACCCTAAGTTTTGTGCTGAAGTGGTGAAGTGGTGAGTGACGTGTAACCAGATAAAAGAACTGAATTTTTTCTTTCTTTCTTTTTTTTTATTTGGGTTTTCACACAAAAAAACCATAATACAAATAAAACATCTTTTTTTGAAAATAGCATGGTCCCGGGTTATCACTTCTTCATAGACACAAATTCAATTTCATGTTCATTTTTGTGTTCTATTCCATATTTTATTCCAGTTTTACATTTTCTACATAGTTTTTCCCCTCTTTTAATTTTCTCAACTTTATTTTGACTATCTCATCTCAATTCAAATCATTATATTATACTTTTGTCTGTCCTGTTTCAATTTCATATTATCTTTTCTCATTAAACAAATTTTCCCCTGTAGTTACTAATTGCAGTATGACACCTTTATATCTTTTAATTTTATACATTCAACTCTTATTTAAGCTTCAATGTATACTTTTAAGATTATAACATTCAATATAATACATAACTTCCAATCGAATTCTGCTTGGTACATTCTTAAAATACACACTATATTCTTTTAAAAAAAGGTGTGTGTGTGTGTGTGTGTGTGTGTATACACATATACATATACACATACACATATACACATATACACATACACATACACACACACACACACACACACACACACACACACACACACACACATATATATATATATATATATATATATATATTCTTAAGTTTTCGCGGGTACTTACATGTATGGCATTCGGCTTTGTTCGGGTATTTTGCCATGTCATTATAGTTGTGCTTTTAAAGTTGTAGCAACGTTTCGGCAGAATCTCATCTGCCATCATCAGGCTTCTGTATTGTGTTCATCTGTGAGTCAGACTTTTACAGTTATTTCAGTTTTAAATTTGGGGCTAGCCTACTGCTGTGCCAGAATGGTTTTTTCTTCATCCTGATTAGTTGAGAGTCCTGGTCTGTGTTTATTGGTCTTGGAGTTTGCTGTGTTCTGCTTGACTGGTGTTTCTAATATCTTCTGTCTGTTTTGTGTCTTTTTTGTG
Organism: Pseudonaja textilis; assembly: GCF_900518735.1. Next base: position 2,362,944 of record NW_020769313.1, read on the forward strand.
TCTTTTTTTTTTGTAATGGATAGAAAAGACTACGAAACAAAATTGACAGACCTACTCCAAGACTCCACATACAAACCCATAAACATGGACCCAACCACATATCTGTAAAAATTAACCAAGAAGAAAATTATAACCAGCCACTTGAGCAAAGAGATCCAACAGACGAGCATCCCAAAAGAAAAATCTTCCAGATGCCCCAAACTATACAGCCTCCCCAAAATACACAAAGAAGGCCTACCTCTCAAACCCATAGTCAACTCCAGAGGAGCACCACTACAAAACCTAGCTAAACACTTAGCAAAAGAGCTACAGCCCCATGCTGAAACAGCAGCTTCACATGTACAAAACTCATACCACTTCTTGGAAATGATCAAAGATCTACACGTGGGACAAGAAGATCTGCTTGTAAGTTTTGACATGGTTTCACTATTCACTCAAGTCCCGATAAAAGAAACTCTTGAAATAAATACCAACCAGCTAAACACCTCATGAAACTAAAAGAACACTGCTTAACCAACACATATTTCATATACAAAGGACAAAGATACAAGCAAATTGAAGGAGCCCCTATGGGATCACCACTGTCACCCATCATTGCAAACTGTTCATGGAAGAATTCGAATCCAGAGCCCTGGCTAATGCCACCCACAAACCCAAACTATGGTTAAGATAAATCGATGACACATTTGTGATTTGGCCCCATGGAAAAGAAAACCTAAACGATTTCCTAACACACCTAAACAGCACACACCCCAAAATCAAGCTCACCATGGAAACAGAAACAAACAAACAACTACCATTCCTAGATGTACTAATCTAAAAAAAAAACAATGGCACACTAGGACACACCATATACCAGAAGAAAACACACACCAACCACTACCTCAATGCCCACACCACAAGCCAATCTCCACACCACAAGCCAGGCAAACACCTGTGCACAAACAGATCCCCCCGATACTTCCAGCTCAAACACACCCCAACCAGGCGCCCAGATGAAACCTAGCTTCCTAACAAATGATAGCCGTCCATTTACTCGGAGCCAAGCTGCACTAAAAGCCTCCAATACAGGAACACAATGTTGCCAGCCAACCAAGACAAAAAAAGCCACAAAACAGACAGAAGATATTAGAAACACCAATCAAGCAGAACACAGCAAACTCCAAGACCAATAAACATAGACCAAGACTCCCAACTAATCAGGATGAAGAAAAAAACCATTCTGCACAACAGGGGGCTAGCCCCAAATTTAAAACTGAAACAACTGTAAAAGTCTGACTCACAGACAAACATAATACAGAAGCCTGATGATGGCAGATGAGATTCTGCCGAAACGTTGCTACAACTTTAAAAGCACAACTATAATGATGTGGGAAAATACCCAAACAAAGCTGAATACATACATGTAAGTACCTGCAAAAACTTAACAAAACATGTGTGTGTGTGTGTGTGTGTGTGTGTGTGTGTGTGTGTAAATAATTCCAATTCAATTCTATCATTAATATTCTTTAAAATCTTAACATCTTCATTAATAATAATTAAAATGTTCCCATTGTTTCCTAATTTAATTCTCTCATTCACTTTATTTCATTTATTTATTAACAAACATTCCACTAGCCTACAATAAATATTTTATCCATCATTTTAATCATATTTTCTAAAACTATTTCTATTTGTAATATAACAATACTATCTTATGTACCTTTGCAGAATCCCTTTTACAATTAAGTTTTAACCCATTGTCTCTAAACAGGTTTATACTTTCAATTCTTATACCTTTTCTCTGTTTCTCTATATCTTGCTTCTGTTCTTTATAACTTCTTTTCCTTTCCTTCTTCTCCCTCTTCTTCTCCCTTCCCTTTTTACCTCCTTGTCTCTCTACTTCTAATTCTCTCTTCTGTAATCCCCTCTTCTGTTGCTTTCTAATATTATACTTATTTTTCAAACTATTCTTCTTCTTTTTGGTTGTTTTATCAAATCTTAAACTTTTCATTCTCTTTCCCCCCTTTCCTTTTTTTCCCCCACATAAAATTACTTGATCATTAAAGATGGCTTCTTCTTTGTTCCAATCCTCTTGTTCTGCAAACGTTTCTTGTTGTTTCTCATAGTTCCAGATCTCCATTTCTAAGAGTTGAAATACGTAGCCAAAAGAACTTCTCCCTTCTTGTGCATCTTCTTTGTACTTTTCAAGTTCCGTTTTCAGTTCTTCTAAAAGTGGTGCCATTTTAAACACTTTTAAACAACCACCCAATTGATTTTAGTCATTTAAATGCAATAACCAAAAATCCAATGATCACCAAGTAATCCAAGTAATCCAAATAATGTTTCTTCTTGCTTCTTTTTTCCACTTTCTCTTCCTGGGGTTCTATTATTTCATTGCCAGGTTTCAGTTCAAATGTATCTTTTAGGAATCTTGTTGAGATTTCACTGTAAATTTCTTTTAATTCCAGGCAATCTCCTCCATTTTTCCAGATCCTGCCCTTTTATTCTTTTTCTCTCCCTTCCTGCTTTTAAAAGCTTTTAAGTATCCAGAAATCTTTATTATCCCTTTGACATTTTATTTTCAGCTTAAATGCCTATTGATGTCAAAGTGGATTTTTTTTTCAATTTCTTGCTTACATCTCTTAGCTGTCAATATAAGGAAGGAAAGAAAAAGAAAACCAAGTCCTTTCTCTTCCCTCTCTCCTTCGCTGTTTCAAAATCTTCTTTGGGAACAATGTTATTTTTTTTATATTTTAAATTCCAGGGTACCTTACGTTGTTGCTTTTTTTTAAAGTTTTATTTGAGTTTTCATTAAAAAAAATAATACAAATAAAACATCTTTTTTGAAAGCAGCATAATCCCGGGTTACATCTCTTCGTACAGACACAAATTCAAGTTCATGCTCATTTTTATATTCCATTCCATATCTTATTACTATTCTACATTTTCTCCATAGCTTCTCCCCTCTTTTAACTTTCTTAATTTTATTTTATTTATTTCATCTCAATTCAAATCATTGTACTTATATTCTTTGACTGTCCTGTTTCAACTGTCTACTATCTTTTCTCATTAAACAAAATTTCCCCTGTAATCACTGATTGGAGTATGACGCCTTTATATCTTTCCCCTAAAATTATAACATTTAATATAATACATAACTTTCATTCAGATTCTGCTTGGCACATTCTAAAACTACACATTGTATTCTTAAAAAAGGAAAAAAAGATTATACATGTATAATTAAAACAACAATCCGTTCCAATTCGATTCTATCATTAATATTAATATTTATTTAGATCTTAACATTTTGCACATTACTTTTCAAATAAATATCATACTTCTATGGAAACAATTATAAACTTTCCATAGTTAATCCCCCCCCCACTTATATTTTATAAAACATTGACTAATTAAAATGTTCCCATTGCTTCCTAATTCAATGTTCTCATTTATTTTATTTCATTTATTTTATTCACAAACATTTACCCAAACCACACCAACTACTTTATCCCTCTTTTTAATCATATGTTGTTTCCAATTTTCTAAAATTATTTCTATTACAAATATAACAATACAATCTTATGTACCTTCACAGAATCCCTTTTTCAGTTAGATTTTCCCCCTTTATCTCTAAATAGATCCTGTTTCTTTACATCTTGCTCCAAACCTTTATAACTTCTCTTCCTTTCCTTCTTCTCTCTCTTCTTCTCTCTCCCCGTTTTACCCCGCTGTCTCTCCACCTCCATTTCCCTCTTCTGTATTTCCCTTTTCTGTTGCTTTCCAATATTATATCCACTTTTCAAATTATTTTTCCCTTTTTTGGTGTTTTTTTAGGTCTTAAATTCTCCATTCTCTTTCCCCCCTTTCCCTTTTCTTTCCCACATAAAGTTACTTGTTCATTAAAGATGGCTTCTTCTTTGTCCCAGTCTTCTTGTTTTGCAGTCTTTTCTTGTTGTTTCTTATAGTTGGAGATCTCCATTTCTAAGAATTGAAAAACAAAGCCAAAAGAGCCCTTCCCTTCTTGTGCCTCTTCTTTGTATTTTTTAAATTCCATTTTCAATTCATCCAAAAATGATGCCATTGTAAAAATTTCTAAACAACCACCCAATTGATTTTAGTCATTCAAATATAATAACCAAAAATTCAAAAGTCACCAGACAGTCCAAATACACACAGCTGTTTCTTTTTACACTTTCTCTTCCTGGGGTTACTATTTAGTTGCAAAATCTCAGTTAAAATGTATCTTTTAGAAGTCTTGGTGAAGTTTTACTTTAGATTCTTTTGAAGTCCAGGCAGTCTCCTCCCTCCAGATCCTGCCCTTATTCTTTTCCTCTCCCTTCTTGCTTATAGAAGAAAAAAGTTTTTAATGTCCAGAAATCTTTATTGTCCCTTTGGCATTTAGTTATATTTTCAGCTTAATTGCCTATTGATGCCAAAGCGGATTTATCCGATTTCTTATTCCGATCTCTTAGTTGTCAATGTAAGGAAGGAGAGAGAAGAAAAAAAAAACTTTCCCTTTTCACTTTCTTTCTCTGCTTCTGACCTTCTTTGGGAGCAATGTTATCTTTTGTAAAATTTAAATTCCAGGGTACCTTAATTGCTGTTTTTTCAGCTTAACCCAGTCAGCCAAAACTTTCACTTCTTATCTTCCTCCTGCACTTTCTTTTCCAGTTGAGTTCTTCTTTGAGGCAGCCATTTCTGACCACCGCTCCTACCCCCTTCAGGAAAGGGAGTTTGGCCAGCTGTGGAGGAGAGATCTGGCTCTCCTCGACCCTGCTGGCAGTCTCCCCCTTCTTCACCACCTCTACGGAGTGGCTTAGCCCTGAAGGCAGCTGGCTCAGGGTGCTCCAGCGGTGAGCCCAGGCAGAAACTGCGTACAATCGCGAATTTCTGTCTGTTGCCGAAGCCCTTCAAACCAGCAGGGTACCTTATGTTGTTGCTTTTACAGTTTAACCCAGGCAACCAAAACTTTCTTTTCTTATCTTCCTCCTGCACATTCTTTTCCAGTTGAGTTCTTCTTTGAGGTGGCCATTTCTGACCACTGCTGCAACCGCCTTCAGGAAAAGGAGTAATGGCCAGCTGAGGAGGAGTGATGCAGCTCTCCTCAACCCTGCTGGCAATCTCCCCCCTCTTCACCACCTCTAGGGGGGACTTAGCCCCCCGGCTTGGGGCACTCCGGCAAGCACGGATCGAAACTGCGCACGGTTGTGGTTTCAGTCTATCAGCGAAGAGACTCAAACCAGAAGTCCAGAACTGAATTTTTTCTTAACAACCCTGAGAAGTAGAAAGAAAGTTCCCTCGCGCAAGAGTATCATAGTGGTGAACAGAAAATAAGAGAAAAATACAAGGTAAACAAAATTGGAGTATAAAAAGTTACAATGAAATTAGAGACTAAATTTTGAATGATATAAATTGGCATTAATTAGGCATTGGATAAAATGCTGGATTTGCCTGGAATTGGTTATTATTAAGAAAATTAATCATGGAAATGGTTGGAAATTAATGTTTAACATAATTAAAAGAGAAAAGAAAGAACTTTGAAAAGTAGAAAGTGATACAGAGCGCCATCAAATGGTCAAATACTTCTTTTTTCCTACAAAATCTTATGGAAATTTACTGGACTCATAACTGTTATGAAACAAAAGATAAATAAAATAATAAAAACCCTGGAAATTTAAAAAAGAAATGAAAACAGGGAGAAACTCTACTAAGAGGATATATAAATGCAATTTCCTGGGACTGGGTGGGTGTTGTGAAAGAGACAGAAGGATTAATAAGAGAAACAAAGATAAAAGGAGAATTTTGGCAAGGATTGCAATAAAAGACTTTGAATATTAATAATTTAACTGATTATAAAAAATGGAAGAAATAAGCAAAGACTTCAAGTTGGAATTGCAAAGTGTAAGAGAAATTCTGAAAGAAAGAAGGGAATTATTGGAAATATGGAAAAGAAAATAATGGCAAAGGCAGAAGAACAAAGAAATTCCAGTGAGGCAGAGTTAAAGGAAGAAGAAAGAGGCTCAGATAGACATGAAGAACAAGAAATATTGCCAAAAGACACTAAAGGAATTAAAACTATGACATTGATGACAGAGTCAATAAATAAAAGAGAAAACGCTCCCAGGATTAAACAAGAAGAAACTTCAAAAAAGAGACCAGGAAAGGAGGGGGGGGAGAAGATGGGCGAAATGTTAGAAGGAAAGAAGGAAGATCAGGAAAATTTAGAAAAGGGTAAGTTGGCTAAAATTAAAAGAAATAACAAAGCCAAAAAATTCAGAGATAAGGGTTAGGGATTCTATAAGGGGGCTATCACATGAAATATATATTGGTATTTAGTTTAAAACTTGTTGGGAAATACCTTAGGAATGTATAATTACATATGTATGTATGAACATGAACTGTATATAAAACGTATTGTTATGAACCCTTTTCTTTGAGGATTAAAATAAGGGAATGGAAACGAATTTAAAAAATATGATTATTGATGATTATAAGTAAAGTGATGATAAAGTGAGAGATATTAAGAAGTTATTGTAGTGATTTACTGGAGTGGGTATTTATAGTTGACTATATATACAGTTGATTATTTAATGGATATTAGAATTGTATAACGAGAATATTTTATTATGATTAAAGTAGGGGAATGGAAAATACCATGTGGATCTTGAATATATTGGTTTTATTATATTTTTACTCTTTTTAGATTGTTTATTATATATCGGCATAGAGAAAATTAAGGACAATAATGATGTGTAATGTAAAATAAAATAGGTGGTAAGCTGAATATGGAAATAATGGGGGCTAAAGAATTGAAAACTTATGTATGGATGAAATGATATCGATATTGAATTAATGAACAGAAATATGAATTGCAAATTTATTTAAAAATGAGTGAAATGGATAATAATATGAGTTATTATATAAGATTAATGGAAATGAAAATATGACTATGTACAAGTGTCATAATCTGGAAACATGTTGCTCACGTGAAAGATGTATAAAATTTAAAAAATAAAAAACTTTTTACAAAAAAAAGAGAAAGAAAAACTTCTTGTCACATGATGTGTCACTGAACAGCTGCAGTGATTCACTTAATGACCAAATGGGAAGCAATGCTATAAGCCCATAAGTGATTTTTCACTTAGCGACCATGGCACTGAGCAACAGAGTTGCCAGTCCTGGTTGTGGCCCAGGGATGGGATCTGACTAGTATAACTACTGGTTCTGTCTATTAGCGGCACATGCGCATGCGCGAGTCGCGCGAGTGGAATTTACAGCTTGCTGAGCTGCCCAGACAGCTGAGCAGCATTGCGTGCAAGCGCGCAGCAGTTGGAAAAGCCCTTTTCTTCCTGCTTTTTCAACTGCAGCTATGTCACGCAAAGCAGCTGCAGTTGAAAAAGCAGGAAATAAAGGTCAGATAAGAGCTCGGGCAGGTGGGTGGGCCACAACAGCAGCAGACAGAACCAGTTCTATGTCTGCTGTTCTTCGGAGCAACCAGTTCTACAGAGGTGGACAGAACTAGTAGAAACCCACCCCAATTGTGGCCCCTAAGTGAGAACTTTACATGCATGAGGTAACTGACAATCTTATCCTCTTCTTTTAGCAATGGGGACCTGTTTCAGGAGAGATGACTCCTTCTCTGATGCTTCTGTAAAGGGTAAGCCATCAGTGGAAACATATGGTAACATTAGGAGAAATTAAATAAGAGCAGCATTAAAAGATGTGAAGCTAGACATTCTTTCTCTTTCTGACAGTAGCGATTTCGCAAGCTATAATTAAATTACTGACATCCTGATTTTACATTTAAATTCTGTCAGTTATTTGCCCTCCTTAAATAATGAACAAAAAATATTTTTACATTCTGTTGGAATATTAAAAGCTAATACATGTACTACAAAAACAACCTAAATATTACTATTGGTACTGCTTATTGGGCAATGAGAGCATTGACTACCAGAAGGACAAGTTAAAGTTTAAAGGACAAGTTAAAGTACCAGGCCAGGATATTGTCTGAAACCATCATTGAGGTTATTTTGTCTATTCTGTTGTCATGCGCTTTCTTCCTGGCAAGGCTGTTCCTATTGCTGTCATTTAATTAATTTAAAGCTTCCTGTAAATTTGTTCCATTCACAAAAACAATTTAACTGGTCTACATGCCTCAAATAGGGATCTTGAAAATCAACTGCTATGTGAGCTTTGGAGTGCAGAAGCCAATTTTTTATTAGGCCTCTAATCCTTTGGAACAGCTTCCCAGCCCCAGCCCTTTTTTCATATGCTATCCTTCCTCGTGGTGTTCAGAAAAGCAGATAAGAAAATTCACATTGATGCCAAAGGAGGTTCATCAAGAAATAATTATGTTTGTGGGTTTTAGTCATATAATTATTTGTTTTTTGATATTTTAATTGTTCAGTGAATTGTTCTTTGAATAAAGAATTGTAAGTGATATTTGTAGCTCAGGTTTGAACTTTACAGTTGTTCTGTAGGGTCCTTGATGTCTCTAAGTTTGGTTGTTTTCTTGCAGATATTTCATTATCAAACAATATAGTGTTAGCACTGATGATATTGCCTAGTATGGTAATGAAATGTCTGCAAGAAAACAACCAAGCTCAGAGAGCACCAAGGACAATTGTAAACTAATGAGAATCTTGTTGGAGTACAACCAATAGCATAAATAAATATTGTTTTGTTAGCAACTTCTTTTACTGGATGCATTGAAAGTTTTTGTGAGTAGTATATGTACCTATGTTCTGTATGTGGTTCTTCTCCCCACCCTTCATTGCTGTATACAAGGGAAAGAGAAAGAGTGCAATATAAGGGAAATTAAATACAGGAGATTAAGAAAGTAATTGTTACTTTTTGATAGTGTCCATTCACAAAAAGCTGTAAAGTGTGCAACACATACACCTTTTGCATTGGCAAACTAATCAGCATATATAATATCTCTGTGTTTCATTTTGAATAATAAAGTCCATAATACCCAGTATCTTAATATCTAAATATATAAATATGTAAATATCTATCTATCTATCTATCTATCTATCTATCTATCTATCTATCTATCTATCTATCTATCTATCT
>NW_020769313.1:2375599-2401572 GCF_900518735.1 Pseudonaja textilis
TCTCTCTCTCTCTCTCTCTCTCTCTCTCTCTCTCTCTCTCTCTCTCTCCATATGCCTGCATTTTTTTCAGTGTTGCTAGTTAATCTTTTTTGTTTGTTTGTTAATGTTTAATAAACATACCATATTTTTCACTAGCTGAACTGAGTGAAGTGTGTGTGCTTATTCTCATACAGATTCAGGGGTGGATTGGGAATGTGCTGGGTGCAAACTAAAGTGGAAATTACTCATGGTAATTTTCCAATACTCTGAACTTGTAAATAATGTGTAATAGATGTCATGGCTTGCTCTCCTTTGTTCTCATGCCAGGAGTTCTTGTCCCCATACTTCCCATACTGTGCCAACAAAGTCTCTGTATAGATGCCAATAAAACAGTAGAGAACTTTGCCATTCTGGGAGGAAATATAGCCCAGTTTATGTCTCCCTGCCTGTATAGCGTTTGCTTATACATGCCAACAACCTTTTCCAAGGAGTCTTCAAATAGTACCAAGTTCATTTTTTTCCTCACCTCCCAGTGGAAGAAAGGAAAAACCATGCTGTTTATTTTTAACAATGGTGAACAAGTGGAGCTCCAGAGTGCATTAAAAAAAACATTTGAATACATGGTCTGAGTTATGTAATTTCTTACTTTTGCTCTCTGGCCCCCTCTTTGTTCTCATGAACCTTCAGCTCCCTTCCCTTACAAAATGGTGCATCTTTTCACTTCTTATCTATTAAGCCTGACAATCAATTTGTGCTCTGTTCTCTCCTGCACCGTCTTCAGTGACACACTATCTGTTTTCTGGTAAGACATAACTGGTCATCTTATAGACAAAGCTTAACTATGTTACAAACCATTATTATCTCTAATTAATTTTTCAACAAACAATTAAAGAGAGGCAGAAATAGCTCAGAACCACAGGAAGGATATTTTAGGAGATCGTCTATTAGACAATCTTGTTCTTGTTGAGGATCATGGCACCAAATATGTGCTGAAAAGCAGCAGATGTGGAAAGAGCTAATATAGTGTTATGCTAATCTATCATCTCCATGTCATCCAATCTATTAGCCAACACAACAGATTTTGTAAAGACTCATTAAATTGTTTTCAGTCTTTCCTGCACTGGAAATGTAATTGCTATTATTAGTTTTCCCATGCTAGTTGATGGAGTTAAAATGACTTCTTCAATTTTGCTAGAGTGAGAAACTTGGCCACTTCAAAGCTTTAGAATGTGAAATGTTGTCTTTGATCTTGCTATTCCATTTGAACTTGTGAATTAGATCTGGAAAAATATATTAACCCATTCTCTTTCTTAACTCCAACATTTGCTGATGCTATTATCTAGACTGTTCCTTCCTTTCCAAAGCATTGCATTCCTTTTACATAATAAGCCTAACAAGATTAAACTAAAAGCCTTTATATTCTACTTGCACTACATGTACACAAGATTTCCAGTGAAGGAATCATGGTTTCCCATAGTGAGCTATTAACATCAAAGAAATCAATAAAAAGAAAACATGGAAAGTGCATGTTATTTTCTCCCCAGTGCATTATTCCTTCTTAACATGTATTCCAGCAGGGAATACCAACTTCTACGTAGCCAAAATGCAGCAGCTAAGAAAACGAGAGAAATTTACCTCAAGATCTTAAAGAGTGAAAGAAGGATGGGGGAAGGAATCCGGTCGTTTGATCAATAAGATTATGCTCTATTAAAAACCTCACTGGAGATTTTACAAAAAAAAAAAAACCTGGACAGCCATTTGTCTGAAATGATATTGGGTTTCCTGTTTGAGCAGGGGATTGGACTAGAAGATCTCCAGGGTACCTTCCAAGTCTATTATTCTATGTTCTATGTGCTTTCAGACATTGATTCATAGATGATGGGCACAGTTGCTGCTTAGAGAAAAATCTCTAGCAGGAGACCCTATATCATTTCAGACAAGTGACTGTCCAGTCTCTTCTTAAAAAACTCCAGTGATGGAGCACCCACAATGACTGAAGGCAAGCTATTCCACTGGTTAATTGTTCTCACTTTTAGGAAGTTTCTCCTTAATTCCAGGTTGCTTCTCTCCTTGATTAGTTTCCATCCATTGTTTCTTGTCCTGCCCTCTGGTGCTTTGGAAAATAAATTGACCCGCTTTTTTGTGGCAGGCCCTCAAATACTGGAGTACTGCTATTATGTCCCCACCAGTCCTTCTTTTCTCTAGACTAGCCAAACCTAAATCCTGAAACCGCTCTTCCTATGTTTTAGTCTTCAGGCCTTTAATCATTTTTTTTTGCTCTTCTTTGCACTTTTTCCAAAGTCTCAACGTCTTTCCTGTTCCCTGATGCTGTGGTTTAGTTGTTCTCCCATTTCCTTTTCTTTTTCTTCTCTTAATCACTCAGCATTTTAGTTGTTTGAAACAAATAAGGGTTCTGTGTTGTAAGATCCTCCCATATTCCCCCATCTAAAGAAAAAAAAAGGGGGGGGGGTCCCTGTGTTTTAGCAAATGCTAATACTCAGATTCTTCTGTTTTCTTTTGGATTATGCTATTTGGACACAAAATCAATAGCATTCAGGACTGAACTTTGAAGTAAGGTGAAATTTGCCACTTTAGAGACTCCAAAGCTCTGTCTATAATCTCAAAAATCACTGGAACAATGGTATATGATAGCCTCATGTAGTTATCAATTGGGCCCAATGGAAGAGAAGAAAAATAATCTGACTTGACAATAGCAAGTGCTTAGAAAAGCCAATAGGTCAAGTTTATTCCTGCCTCCAGTTATAAATCTTCTCTGCTAACATCCCCATATCAAGCTGTAATCATTAAAAAAAATTGGAAACACATTTCCATTTGTGGGAGGAGAGGAAATCTTCAGGACCACCTCATAAGTTTATGGTTGTAGTGAGATCTGAAACATTGATTCCCTCCCTGTATAATTCTCAGTCTTAGTCAATCAATATTCTATAATTCAAAGGTGTTGCTTCCTCTTTGGTCATTAGAAAGATGCACAGAATAGGAAGCTTATGGCCCTCAAAATGTCCTTCAACTCCACCATTCCTAATCATTGGTCCAGTTGAAACCACATATCAGCAGGCAGTCCATAAGTTCCACCCCTGAGGAAGGGACAGCATGATCACATGAATAAAGGGGTAGGGTTCATACTCTACTAGGGCACAACAGCAGAGCTTAATGTTCACTAGAGAGGCTATCCTTGGATGATGGGCCTGTTGAAACAATTGCTTTGATAGAACTTTCTATAGATTGTTTACTCCCAGTAGTGAAAAGCTGTGGAATATTTTGGAAATAGAAAACTAAATTAATTTTCAGCAGAATGCTTTTGTCTTAAGACTTATCCACACAGCTCTGAGATATCTTGCCTGCCATTTGCTGATGACATGTCCTTGAGACATCCTGTTGAGAACACATCCTGAGTCTCCCTCTTAAGGTCAACATAAGCTGGATCAAGGCAAGACAGGTGAAGTAAGTGTTTGAAAATCACCTTATGCAAACATTCAAACTTGAATGGAGGAGGAAAAGAAATCCTGAAATCTGAAGGTCAAAACCTTCACTCCTATCTGGCCATAGAGTTCAATGTCTTCACAGCCATTTCTGCTTCTCCTGCTAGAAAAACAGAACCTCACCAGCAGCAAAAAAAAAAAAAATATTTGTCAACTTCATGGAACATCTTCCATAAGATTGCTCTTTCTGCAAGTAACTTACCTGCTGCCCTTCTGTCTCTTGTATTCTGGGTGGTGAGGAATAGACAGGAGATTCTTATGCTACTTTGTTGCCTGCTTAATTTCCCCTACTTGCCAAGTAGGGATTCTTTACCCATTGCATGGGATTACCAGACCATATAGTAAATGGAAGACCCATTCTTCTTATTGCCCCCAGGTCCTCTTTCTGGCAGGCATAATCTTAAAGTTAAATATTGCCTAAATATTTCTGAGTATTTCTTTCTGAGCTTTTCTTTGAGAAAACACTTCCTTAAAAAGTGTTAACTTCAAATTCGCAAGGTTTGCTCTGTTACCTTGATTAGTTGATTAGTACCCTGCTTCAGGATTGAGCTGCTAAGTGAAATTGACAGGACCTTAATCAGCTACACTCTAAAAACTTTTGTCAGGGAACTGGCTCTAGCACATTCCTATGATTGAAAAACCAGTCTTTCTAATGCTGGAAAAAATAATTTTATATATATGTAGGCCTAAGTACTTTCTCTTTTTTTTGCAAATTTTCATTGTAATTTTTGTTGCAGATGACAGGAAAGTTAAGCAGTTAGCATGTCCTCCTTTTGTCCCCCTTTCCAATTGCCTGATTCCTCCTTTGCCTGTTTAGTTTTCTGGTAATCCTAGTGCTAGAGAACTGATCTTCCCAGCAGCAACAGCAGAGGTGAGCTCAACCTTGTATAAGGATAGCAACTCTATTGGGCTCCTTCCAGAGGCTTAGTAAGTGGATCTCTATAAGGATAGTATTGTGATATTGAAAGGCATTCATCAGAGGTTTGGGCAGGCTTACAGTTACATATAAATTGGAATAGGTCAATATCCCATGCCACCTTCATTAAAATTGCCAGTAGAGCCATATGGTGAATCTTTGTCTATACTGGCATTGGCAATGATAAAAATACTCCCATGTTTCTCCATGTTGAGGTGACCCCAGATCAAGTTCTCTTGCTGTATCATCATAAGTACATCAGTTTCTTTGGAGCAAGGAGACACACGCACACATTCTTTCCGTGCAAATTCTTTGCATTCATGGGAAGACTGTAGGAACAGTGTTTGTATGATAGAGATAGAAGGTGACAAGTTGCATCCAGTTACAAACTTCCAGTGAACGGAATCTGCCAATGGAACACATTTTTTCTTTTCTCCTCTCTAATCTCTGTCTAGTGCACATAAATACAGTATGTTCTGGAGATCTGATGGATCTTTGATGTAGGCTTGCCAAGTGAGAGGGCAAATGAGGCAATCAACGGGAAATTCCATTGTGGAAGTGGCAGTCAGTTTGTATAACATTGGATATGACCCAGAAGATGAGCAATGTTTTCACTTCAAAGAAAGAATTTCTTGATTGACAAGAAGTTAATGAAGACTGAAATTTAGGTTGCCAGATGATTGGTTCCTTTCTTGATTATAAATCTTACAAAGAACAATGACTTTTCGTCTTTTTTTCCCCTTGTTCATCAGAGAGACCTGCAGATTTTGTTTTTAAGGAATCAGGGGAATAATTGTTTCAGGAAAGCATTTATGCAATATTATCACCCAGTTTCCTCTAATATTTTACTGGAAATTATTATGGGTAATATAGAAATAGGTAATGAAATTTGGTTGCTGTTAGCACTTTGAAAGTTTCTGAACCCTTCCTGCTTAGTGACAAATGCTCTAATTTCACTCACTACTATATTTCTTGAAAATGAGTAATAATTAACATGATAGATTCCCTATCCATGGAAATCAAATGCAAAGGGCTCAGGAGAGAAAAGCAAATATTAAACTACAATACAAGGGGAAGATACAAAAATGTTGGAATCATAGTTTGCATTTCTACTGTCCTCCCTGCTCTTAGCTTGAAGAGGCTCAATGAAGACTCCATTTCCTTAGGGTCTTGTGGAAATATCAGGTGGAACAATGACTGATGACTTCCTTTTACCAGTCTACAATAGAAAGTGTCCTTATATTGCATTATGGTATGGTATGCTAGCTTGACAGCTTCAAACAAAATGGCATTACAGAGGGTAATGAGCACAGCACAAAAAATTATGGACTGTCCTTTGACACCACTGGACAAAATACCCAGGACCCTGCTGCCTCAGCAGAGTGTGGAAAATCCTCAGAGATGATTCACACCCTGGTCAGCATCGCTTTACTCTCCTACTATCGGGCAGGAGATATAGAAGCATAGCTAGCCGAATGAATAGGCTGAAAAATAGCTTTTATCCATGGGCTGTCAGACTTCTGAATGCAACATAAAAACCACAATTAGGTTTAATATGATAGACTTGCAGGGCCAGCACCAAGGAGGCTCATTTCAATTTTATTGTACACATGTTGTGCATTGACAATAAACATTTGATTTGATTTGATTTGATTTGATTTGATTTGAGATAACCAAGCTTCTATTCTTACTTTATTCTGCTTTCCTTTTGCGTTATGCCTTAAATCACAAACTGCTGTGGCTATTCTGAGATCAGTTACCTGGCTGGCACCTGTTTGGGAACAATTTCAGTTACTGGATTAACATTTTCCTCCAGCAAATCACAATTGGATGGGTTCTTAAACCTTTGCCTCATCATCATCTCTATGATATGTTCCACCACAAAGAAAGAAACCCCATTATGGCTTAGTGCAACATTTAAACCTAATTTCAAATAAGAGAAAAAGAATTTGCCTCAATCTTATCAAGAAACAGAAGGTTAAAAAAAAAATAAGTTTGCAAAAATAGGGTGGACTCTTTAATTTAAAAAGAAATCAAAGAATTTGTTATCAATGGATGTTCAAAACACATTTTTCTTAGGATGATGGCTTCTAGAATTTCTAAAATTGGTGGGTACATTTACATCTCATTTCAGAGGACAAGGTTGCTTCTGATGAATGGGACTTTTCTACAGTCTTAAATGCACAGGTTCCAAGTTCTACAGTATTCTCTTTCTGTTCAGCTCATTAAAAGCTCTCTAATAACCAAAAGGCCCTGGAGTATAAAAAGTAGGGAAAGGCCATAACTGGGTCAGCAAACCTGCTCTAAGGAAGGGTGTGTTGAATCTTACATTAAAAATGTATTAGAAATTTCAAAACATCTTTTTTTACTTTGATGAAATGTTTGAAACCCAAGGAAACTTGTTTACTGTTTTTTGTTTACCGGTACTTTATTATTAGGAATAAAAATCACTCTTGTACAAGCAAATATCTGATTCTACCAAAAATAGACTGTTGTTCTCTTATTTCCAGTGCAAGGCTTCTTTAATTAAGCCTCGGAATGGAAATGGCTTCTTTAATGAAATACTCCGTCTCTCTTGCTCTCTGCCTTTATATCCTCCCCCTACCCTTCAACCTCTCTCTCTCTCTCTCTCTCTCTCTCTCTCTCTCTCTCACACACACACACACACACACACACACACACACACACACACATATTGGGGTGAAATTCAAAATTTTTCCCTACCTGTGGGGAATGATCTGTGGGCGTGGCTGTGGGCATGGCTTGGTAAATTTGGTATAATAGTAATAGCAACCAGAGGCGATTTTTTACTGATTCAAATCGTCCCTACTACTGAGGTGGGCCAAGGTGGTTGAATTTCACTCCGACACATAAACATACAAACACATGGATTGGCACACATGAACTGTTTCCTGGGATTCATTTGGATTCAGAATCGAAACAAATCTATAGCTGCTTCAGATGAAGCAGGATCCCTGTGATTGGGGGCGTCATGACATCTTGTGAGTGATTTGGTGCTTCGGAACGTTGCTGAAAGTTAGATATCCTGATTTCATAAATCACTCTTTTCAGCTTCATTTCTCAAAGATGGGGAGGACAGGAAGGAAAAGAACAGAATTAAAAGATTGAGAGGGCAGCCTTCTAATCACAGGGTATGATCTTTAAAAGCTCTACAAAGATGGAACTGTGAGAAAAAGAGAGCCCCTGCAAACATTTAATTCAGTGCAAATATCACTGAATAGAATATCACCCATTCTATTCTATTCCAAACCAAGCAAAAACAAAACCTCTATAGGTGGATACTTCTTTTTTTTAAAAAAAGTATTTGCATGCAAAAGGGACAGGTTCCAAAATGCCTGCACCTATTACACACACACACACACACACACACACACACACACACACACACACACATATATATATATATATATATATATATATATATATATATATATATGTGTGTAGATTTTCACGGGTACAGGTATGCAGGTCTTGGACTGTTTGGGTCTTTTCCCGTGTAAGATTGAGAGCATCTTGGCAATGTTTTGACAAGGTCCCACTCACCATCTTCAGGCTGGTACTTTTGGCTTCGTGCTTGTGCGAGCAAAGCATGTTCAGAGCTGCCGTCTCCCTATATATACTGTTGGGGAGGTTGGCCATGTTGTCATTTCTTGATTGGTTGATGGAGTTGATGTTTGCAGATTGGCTGGCTTTTTCGTAAGAACATGTGTGGCTGAGGTATTGGCTGTGTGTCTATCAGCCTCCTGTGTTGTAACGACCTGGGTAATGGGCTGTGTGATGACCTTCTGAGTTCTATTGCTGTAATCTGCTGGGTTGTTGGCTATGTTGCAACATCCTGATGTTTTGTGGTGTAACCTCCTGAGTTCTGTGATGTGATATCCTGACCGGGTGGCTGTGATGTGATGTTCTGGGTTTTGGTTTGGCTTCGAGTTTGAGGCCTGGATATGTTTATGAAATACCATGCAACAATTGCTCAGCCACATACATTGGACAAATCAACAGGAGAATAAATGCACACATCGCAGAACACAAGAATGCAATCAGAAAAGAAGACAATACTTCCTCCATATTCCAGCACCTTAAAGCCACAGGACATGAAATTAATTTTGAGGGAACCAAATTAATCTCCAATACTGAACAACAAGAGAATAATCAGGGAAGCCATCAAAATAGAGAAACACCCCCATAACATGAATAAATGGGATGAAGCCTCCCACCTACCAGACATCTGGAAACTAGACCTTATCAACAAATGAGTCCAAGCCACAAAAACGAACTCCGGACCCAAAACAACAGATGACACCACCACTATTCTCCCTCACCAGACTCAAACCCAAACCATCCCATTGACCAAAGACAACCATCGTCCAGAAACCAAACCACGGCTGCATCACCAGCTGCCACACACCCCGATGCCCAAACCAAGCAAACAGACAAACGCCATGAACACATATCCAGGCCTCAAACTCATGCTTTGCTCACACAAGCACGAAGCCGAAAGCACCAGCCTGAAGATGGTGAGTGAGACCTCATCAAAATGTTGCCTGCCAAGTCCGAGCTGGCAGCAATTATAAAATAAAGTTTTACTCACAGAGATAAATGGTTATTTTACTTCATAAAAATCACAAGGTAGTCCACAAAACAATCTTTCACGAAGAAAATCTGAAGTAAGGTTAAACTTTGTCCCGTACAAAGTTTAAGGAGAAAATAAACCCACTTTTATCCCCTGTGGGGTGTGGCTCAATGACTCAGCTCACTCGCTGACCCTCCCACACCTCCTACGTTGCTGCTCATGTTTCTCCCTATGACACTGCTTGGGATTGAGCCAATACTCCTCCTCTTCACTCCCTGTCAGGGGCTGCTCCGACATGCCTTCCTCCTGATTCATCTCAGGCAGTTCCTCTTGGTTGTCTGATGGAACCTGAGGCATTACCAGGGAGGAAGGTCCTGGGGAGGAAGGCATTCTCAGTTCCTCCCCCTCGCCTTCCAGGTCCTCTTCCTCTGACAGCATAGGCTCGGGAATAGGGGCCACAACATACACACACACACACACACACACACACACACATATCTCAGAACCTCAGAGAAAACACACACACACACACACACACACACACACACATATATATATATATATATGCAGGTCTTGGTGTGTTCAGGTAAGACAGTAAGACAGGGACGGTAGGCACACTGGTATATTTATGCATGCCCCCTTTAAGGA
The DNA here is from genome assembly GCF_900518735.1 of Pseudonaja textilis. The sequence continues at coordinate 2,385,237 of NW_020769313.1, forward strand.
CCTCTTAGGAATGGAATGAGGTCTACAGTAGACAATTTGAGGTTGAAGCTGTAAGGGCTTGAGGCTGTAACAATGGAGTAGGGTAGGGCATTTCAGGCGTTGACCACTCTGTTGCTGAAGTCGCATTTTCTGCAATCGAGTTTGGAACAGTTTACCTTGAGTTTGTTTTGATTGTTTGCCCATGAGGCTGAAGAAGTCATTGACAGGTAAGATGTAACAGACTATTTTGTGTACTATGCTTAGATTGGACCACAGGCAGCGCAGTTCTAGATTGTCCAGGCCCATGGACAGTTTAACTGTTTAGCTCCCAGTATTGTTTGGTGGGAGTTACAGGTAGTCCTTGACTTACAATTAGAATTGAGACTAGAATTTCCATTGCTAAGCAAAGTGGTTATTAAGTGAATCTTGCCTGATTTTACCATAGTTGTTAAGTCAATCACCCAGTCATTAAGGCACTCCAGCTTCCCCCATTGGGGGAAGATCGCTAATTACAATCACATGACCCCTGGGCACTGCAAAGGTCATAAGTGCATGCCAGTTTCCAAGTACCCAAATTTTGATCATGTGACTATGGGAATGCCCCAGTGGCTGTAAATGCAAGGATTAGTCACAAATCACATTTTTGAACTGCCATTGCAACTTTGAGTAGTCACTAAACAAATGGTTTTTAGTCAAGGACTCCTTATATTCAGATTACTCTAATCATGACTTTTGCCGTATTCAATAACAAAATGAAATTCAACGGTGAAAAAAGTAAGGCATTTAGGCAGACATGCACAAAGAAAACCAAATGCACAAGAAAAACCAAATGCAAGGTACAGTATAGGTGGTACCTGGCTCAATAGTAATAACTGTGAAAAAGATCTTGGAGATCTTGGAGTCCTAGTGGACAGTCACTTAAATATGAGCCAGCAGTGTGCTACAGCTGCCAAAAAAAGCAAGCACAGTTCTAGGCTGCATTAACAGAGACATAAATCACATGAAGTATTAATACCACTTTATAATGCCTTGATAAGGCCACACTTGGAATACTGCATCCAGTTTTGGTCACCACTGTGTAAAAAAGAGGTTGAGTCTGTAGAAAGAGTTCAGAGAAGAGCAACAAAGATGATTAGGGGCCTGAAGGCTAAAACATAAAAATATAAAGAATGGTTGCTGGAATTGGATAGGTCTAGTTTAATGAAAAGAAGGACTAGGGGAGACATGATAGCAGTATTCCAATATCTCAGAGGTTGCCACAAAGAAGAGGGAGTCAACTATTCTCCGAAGCACTGAGGACAGAACAAGAAGCAATGGATGGAAACTAATGAAGGAGAGAAGCAACCTAGAACTAAAAGAAATTTCCTGACGGTTAGAACAAATAATCATAGTGGATCAATTTGCCTCCAGAAGTTGTGAATGCTCCAACAGTGGACATTTTTATGAAGAGATTGGACAACCATATGTCTGAAATGGTAAAAAATTCATTGGAGAAGGCAATGTGGTAGGAATGGTTAGTAGAAAAAGAAGGAGCAAGCAAAGAGCATGCTGACTTGATAATATCAAATCTGATACAAAACTGAACATACAACCATTGAAAGATGCTGTGCTTGACATGGTAGCATGGAAAACACTTGCCTATAAATTCACCAAGAGTCGGACAAAAATAAATGGTTAAAACAGCAACATCATTTTCATTTTTACTAGACTTTTTAAAGAATACAGCAGTGGTGGCTAACCTTTTTGGGCTTCCGTGACAAAAATTGCATGTGTGCGTGCGTGCTCGCGCATGCACTCACGTGCCAGCACCCAGAAGGCAATGCGCATGTACCCCTCCATGCCCCTGTGCATACTCACGCAATCCCCTGTGCGCCATGAGTCTGAGCATGCGCGTGCGACACCGCCCCACACTTCTAGCATACGTGCCATAGGTTTGCCATCACGGGAATAGAGATTGAAGATAGATAGATAGATAGATAGATAGATAGATAGATAGATAGATAGAAAGAGAGAGAGAGAGACAGAGAGAGACAGATGATAGAAGATAGGTAGATAGGTAGATAGGTAGATAGGTAGATAGATAGATAGATAGATAGATAGATAGATAGATAGATAGATAGATAGATAGATAGATAGATAGATAGATACAGAGAGACAGAGAGAGACAGATGATAGAAGACAGATAGATAGATAGATGATAGATAGATAGATAGATAGATAGATAGATAGATAGATAGATAATAAATCAACATTTTGTAACTCTTCCATAGAGGTTACTGGGTGATAGAAACAGCCTCGAAGCTGTTGGAAAAGATAGAGGCCTATGGGGAGGTGGCCGGTCTGAAAATAAATAAAGACAAAACAAAGATCTTGTCAAAGAATATGTTGCTGAAACAAAGAGAAGAACTGGCAGAATTGTTAAAAATTCAAGTTACAAATAAGGTTAAGTACTTGGGGATATATTTGACGTCAAGATGTAGTACATTAAAGGAGAATAATTATATTAAACTTAAACAACAGATAGCCCAAGATTTGAAAAAATGGGAAAACTTACAATTGTCATTAATAGGAAGGATTTCAACAATTAAGATGAACATTTTACCCAGAATTTTATTTTTGTTTCAAACAATACCAATTAGGCTTGGAAAAGAATACTTTGAGGATTTAAACAAAATTGTTTTGAAGTATATATGGCAAGGCAAGAAAGCAAGAATAAAGTTAAAGTTTATACAGGATGCTAGATTTAGAGGAGGGTTTGGTTTGCCTAATTGGGAGTTGTACTACCAAGCTGCAAATTTGATGTGGGTTAAAGAATGGATAACATTAAGGAAAACCAGATTGTTGACATTAGAAGGTCATGATTTGCTGTTGGGTTGGCATGCTTTTTTATGGTACAAGGGAACCAAAACACAGGGGTATTTTAGAAGACATTATATACGGGAGTCTCTGTGGTTAAATTGGGAGAAGACAAAAAAACAATGTTATTTGAAAATTCCAGTTTGGTTATCGACGATAGAAGCGTTCTCTTACCCTATAATCTATAAAAAGGAACAAACAGTTAGCTATGGGGAATTATTAGATGAAAAGGGTGAACTTAAATCGATGCAAAAACTAGAGGAACAAGGTATACAGATGAATTGGTTTTCATATCTGCAAATACATTCAAAGTATTATGAGGATTCCAAAGCAGAGGGATTTTATGATAAGCAAACTGATTTAGATAAGATTTTGATGGGTACTGATGAAAAGGTGATTAAAAAGTTGTATGGTTATTTATTGGAAATTAAGCTGGAGGAAGAACAAGTTAAAGAAACTATGATTGCGTGGGGGAGGAATTTTGGATATGGGATTGACCTAGAGAAATGGCAGAAATTATGGTTGCAAAATTATAAAATGACAATGTCTACAGCCTATAAAGAAAACTTGTATAAGATGTTTTACAGGTGGCATTTTCCCCCGACAAGGATAGCAAGAATGTTCAAGAACAAATCCGAAAAATGCTGGAAGTGTCATCAGAAACCTGGTTCATACTATCATATGTGGTGGACTTGTGAGGATGCTAGAAAATATTGGACTAAAATCCACATGTGGCTGGAAAAAATGACAAAGAAACATATAGACTTGAAACCGGAGTTTTTTTTATTGGGAATCCTACCAGATACTTATAGTAAAGAGTTGAAATATTTGATTGTAAATGTATTGACTGCTGCTAGGATTGTATTTGCAAAAAATTGGAAAAATGAGAAAATTCCATTGCAAGAAGAAGTTGTAAAGAAAATATTGGAATGTGCTGAGATGAGTAGATTGACTTTTGAAATTAGAGAGCAAGAAGATAAACAATTTTATATAGTTTGGGATCTTTTTTATCAATGGTTGAATGATGAAATACAAAAATATAAAGATTAGACAATAAGGAATAATATTGACTCTATTTTTCTTTTCTTTTTTTTTGGTATTTGATACTATATCTATATAATAGTTTTCTGTTTCTTTTTTTCTTCCTTTCCTATTTAGGATAGAATTGCCATGATTATAAGATTTGTTTTAGAATAAATTATTTAAAATATAGTTATCTCATAAAGGCATGATCGAATAAAAGTTTAGTCAAATTTCTTTTTTTTTTAATAGTGATATTATGATTTATAAGTTTGTATTGATAATAAGAGTATTATATAAGGTAATTGTAACTGTGACTATGAGATGAATGCACAAAACTGATGGACCAACCGACTTACTGTTTGTATAAAAATATGGGGGAGCTGATGCTTTTATGTTTTGTTGTTTTGTTTGTATGTTAAAAAACAATAAAAACTTTAAAAAAAAAACACTCTGAAATCCATATTAGGCAACCAGTATTTCAATAAAGTTTATTAAAGTTTGGAGGCGCTAATGTACCTTGGTGATTGGGATCCTGTAAAATGTTGAGTTAAATCTTTGGTTTTTTATAGGACATATGTAGCTTATTGCTTGTTTATACTAGTTATTTAATATGTTATTTCCAATACAGACATTTTAAAGAGAAAATGTGCAGTAGTTGCATTCTTGGGGGGCTGGGATAGGGTGAAGGGCCATGCCTGCTTATGTATGCAATCTGTCTTATTTTCAAAGTGAGTGAAAAAGCAAGAGAAAAAAGAAAGGCCCAGTCCTAAGCTCTGCATTAGAAAATCTGTTACCATGTATTTTCTGTAACCAAACAAAAATCATCTGAACAATAATATTAGCACAGGTGTGATGAATTAGCACCTGGGTATAGGAGACACTTCAGCTATTGAAAATATTTTGCCCAGGATTGCTGCTTGTGGCGGAACATTTTAAAAGTCAGCCAGATTCCTATTGTAAATCCCCCTGTGTGACAGGAAATAAAACATGGTTTATGAAGCTGTAAATGAAATAGTGAAAGGGTCTTCAGTTACAAAACTCCATATGCATTGTCATACCCTAGTGTCTGCATCTGGAGGTTAGCATGGACCTTATAATGCATTATATTTTCATGTGACTTGCCATTTGCATGCTATTGCTACTCTTTTTACATTCTCCCGTTTCTCATAGTTGTAATAAGCAGTTGCTTGGAATACAACGGACACTCACAAGCACAATCAGGGAAAGCAAAAACTCTTTTCAAAGTGTTGGTGATCTTCAAAGTGGATTAATAGAACTCACACATATTAGCAGGCCTCATTTCTAGTGTATCTAGTGTATTTAGTGTATTTATTTTGGAAACTGAACAAGGAGAGATTTAACCTGGAAATAAGGAGGAACTTTCTGACATTGAGAACAATCAACCAATGGAACAGCTTGCCCTCGGAAGTTGTGGGAGCGCCATCACTTCAGACTTTCAAGAAGAGATTGGACTGCCATTTGTCAGAAATGGTGTAGGGTCTCCTGCTTGGGTGGGGGGTTGGACTAGATGAGCTATAAGGTCCCTTCCAACGCTGAATATCTTTTATCTATTATAGTGGACAAGCAAATGGTTCTCCTTGATAGGCTGCTAGTTCTTACATCACTTAATCATTTTATTTTTATTTGATAGTCAAGTATAAAGGGTTGCTATCCTGGGGCAAAGATCAACAGTCCAAATTCTTCAACAGGCCTGTTGTGAAACCTATCTCAATCTACAACTTCATCTGGTACACATTTTGCTATGAATTGGTATGTAGCAAGGGGATAGAGATCCTTTTAAATCCATTGTTATATATTGGTAGCAATTTGGATTCTACAGTTGGGGGAAAAGACCGGTGGTATCCTATGACCCAAAGTGTCTTGTTCAGGGCTCCCTTAATTCTTAATTGATTGTCTACTGAAGGAAAAAAAAAAACATGATGTGGACTCTATCTACCACCTTGCCAGCAAAACTTATCCCATTAGAGCATCATTCCTGGTATGGTAGATTTATTTTGCCATGCCTTGCATCTTTGAAATTCCCTGGTACATTACTGACAAGGCAACTGGCGATCCCTCCATTCATTTCTCTTCAGTCTTGTCATTCACCATTTCCTCTGTGTTCTCTAATAAGCAGAACTCTGATGCTGCCATATGGAAGGAGAAGAACTAATAGGAAATTAAAGCAGCTGGGAAGAGCGCAGGTGGACGGGCATGAGAAGGTCTTCTCCTTTTGCATTAAACAACCTGGGCAGATCCTCATATGGTAACCTGGACACTATATTTTACACCCAAACTATCTTGGAAGACTTGGTGCAATTGTCTAATACAGCAATGTCTGGAAAAATATAATTGGACAGATAATCCTTAGCAGATCTTTACTAAAAGGAATACCCTTGGGTGTAGGGGAAGGAGCAGCTTAACCATTTGGGCATCCTGAGTAATGGAAAACTTCTGTATTTTCAGAAAGTGAAAAAGGGACTGTTCACAGCACCTCTAAATCTCCTTTGAAGAAAAAGAATTGGAATCAATTGAGCTTGAAAGAATTTTAAAGCTCAGTGGGGAAACTATCTTCACCTGGAGCTTTATTGGAATTTAAACACTTTTATTGCCTTTGATAGTTCAGGTTCTTCAATAGGCATTTAGCATTCTGGAAGAGAAGAGGCTTTCAGATTTGCTTTACAAATATCGCTTTACTCTATCATATCAACAAGGTCAGATTAGTAGAAAGGCTGCCTGGGTTATATTCATCATATCCTTTTACACTGGTTTGGGCAGAGACTGCTCTCTAAGTTGAATCCTCTTCTTTGTTATGCTACAGACATGACAGTCATTGTCCTGTTTACAGCTCCATCTTTCACATGGGGAACCAAGGTCAAAAGGGTGACTGGACCATCCAGATATCTTGCATTGAGCAATTGCTTGAACTTGGCCTCCCCAGCTTCAGTCCAACCAGCAATCTCTGAAACTCCGCCAGTTGCTGTGCTTGGCTGATTACTGCTAGGTACTGCTGGCTTTATCACACTGTTTTCAAAGATGGATTAGGAAGATTGGAAAATTAACTGGGTATGAAGCTGCCTTGATGGAAGAGTACTTAGCTGAGATGCAAGAAAGAAGATACAAACTTCCAATTGGGAAATAGGTTGGTCCCTGCTTACTGGAGAATCTGCAGCATATTAGGACCAAGAACAAATTAGCAAAGCAAGGCAAAAATAAGGAATAGAACTTTTTGTTATCCTGCTGCGTGTGTAATCCAAGCATCTGGCAATAGTTGCACCTTCAGTTTTATCACCAAACACACACTGATCTGCTGTTGTTCTATTGTCTGATCTACAAGGGGTTGGTGGATTGGAAAATAAGAATGCTAATTTCCAACAACTCCACATTTGTATAACTGCATGTGGTCCCATTTTGTAGTGTTCAGTGATGACAAACTTAAACTCACTTCAGCAATCTCAGACTTTTGTCACAATCACAATTTTCCTAGAGGCATGGAGTTCTGCAGTGTTGCTCACAGTGATCTGCCCCTCTTTCAATTCTGCAGCATGTTTCAGGATGCTGGTTTCCCACCCCCCCAATAGTCAATGTGCACTATGGTGATGATCTGCAGGAAAGGCTGCCCTGATGACCATAGCTAGCATCTCCCTTGCATTTTAGATTGTACTGCTTAATTTTATAATTCAAGCTGTTTATTTTCCTGTGGATGGTACCAATGACAAAATGGTTGGGCTCCTTGGGTGTGAGTCTTTACCTATTTTAAGTACAGAATATAATATTTGTTGTTTATAAACCCATTCACTGTTTGGATCCAGATTTTTCTGAAGAGGCTGTGGAGATGCTACTTCAGAAGCATCATCTCTTTAGTCTTATTGATCATTAATAGTAGATAAGATTCAAGCAATCAAGAGGCTTTATCTTCTCATTGCCTCTGCTTTGTTTCCCTTAATTGAAAGGCTGACATTCTAGACTGTCTCCTTCAACCAGCTTCCTATAGGAAAAATATCAGATGCCTTTCTTTTATCCCATTATGAGAACAAAAACCTGAGAGATTCAGAATGTAGTAGTAGTAATTGGTGAGCTATCTCACCTGAGACAGAGAAAAATGGCCATAATGTTTTATGGTTTACTTCTATCTTTCCTTGCAGTCAAAGTTGAAATCAAAGTTCAAAGTTGGAAGTTGTTAAGACTAGCCAGATAGTGTGACTTCATTCTCCCTTCTTCCTTTTTGATCCGTCTAATTATGTAATAATATTGACTTTTCATAGATATATCCTACGCATCTGATGACATTGATTGACTCAAAAAAGATTATAAAATTATAAATTTGCTAGTCTTTAATGTGTTGGTAGTACATAGAAAATAAAAATGCATTGCTGTGGTGATAGATTAGAACAGGGGTTTCAAACTTGTGTCGTCACGTGATGTATCATGACTTTTTCCCACTTCGCTAAACCAGGAGTACCATAAAGAAAGCTAAGCACCAAAGAATTGAGACCTTTGAACTATGATGCTGGAGGAGACTCCTTCAAGTCCCTTGGACTACAAGGCAATCAACCCAATTAGTCCTAGAGGAGATCAACCTGACTGCTCTTTAGAAGGCCAGATCCTGAAGATGAAACTCAAATACTTGTTTACTTACAGATACTTCTGAATTATCCAGTTCAGCTAAAGCCTTGAAATTTACAAAGGAAATAACCATTACCATCATACACCACAGTAGAAATAAATATGGCTGTCCAATCCAAACCACACACAGGAACCAAGCCATTGTATTATGTAATACCAGTCATTATCTCCACATGCAGTCTTCCAAAGCCTGGGGCACATTACAGAGAAGGGTTCCCTGTAGGCCCACATTCCCTTTCTTTCTTGCAGAATCCAACTTCTCTCTTAAGTCTCTGCACATGCCTCTCTATGTGCATACATGGACTTGGCAAATTTCCCCTGGAAGATGTCATCCTTGGGCACCCTCTTGGAGCACGTAACTTCTTTGATAATGTTTTGTGTGTCCATTGGGACTTTAAGTCTCTGTCTCTTGGCACAGTTAAGTTCTAAACACAGATATGTTGTGAAAAATATAGGCCTCTGTGAATGAAAGAGAGAATTACAATCTCAGATATATTTTTACTCATCATTTATTGCTATCCTATAGTTCCACATATCCTCTAGAACATGGATGTCAAACTCGCATCGTTCCAGCATCATCATGTGGTGTCATGACTTTTTTCCCCTTTGCTAAACTGTGTGTGGGCGTGGCCAGCATGTGACATATCCAGGTTGTGGACCACAAGTTTGACACCCCTGCTTTAGAAAGATGGCCATTTCTTTTGGCCTTGTTGCTTTGATCTTTCTATACTGTCACTTGTAATTTCCAAAGATCCAATATAAATGACCACTAGATGGTAGTAAAGAATTTAAAATTTTTAGTCTCTTTGTTGCCCCCTAATGTTTCCATGGATGTTGACTCTACTGCTTTTTTTCATTTAATTGTGTCCCATTCTCATTGATTGACTGAACATGTCCTTGCAGTTGTCTTGGCAAGATTTTTCAAAAGTGATTTGCCATTGTCTCCTTCCTCGGGATGAGAGAGAGAGTGACTGTCCCTAGGACACCAAGCTGGTTTTATCTCTAAGGTGAGACTAGAACTCACAGTCTCTCAGTTTCTTTCCTGATGCCTTCATCACTACATCAACCTGTCTATTAACCCTACCGCTACTTATAGTTTTATTATCAAAGCTTTGTCTAGTCAGCTGTGTTATCACATCTCAAGGACACTTTTCAAACAGGCAGCACCAATATGTTTCCATCACATATACCCATGTCAAGGACACTTGCCACTCAAGAATGCATGGCAAAGTCTAAGTATAGTTTCACAGAATAGCTCATCTAAATTCAAGAGTAAGTCATATACAACAAATATAACTCAAAGTTGTGCTCGGAAATAGCATCAACTAATATCCCAACATCAAACTAAATAAATCAGACTCTAACTTGCATTTTCAAATAAGTTCCCAACAAAAAAAAAGCTGCATTCTAGATTTATGCACCCTATACATACTAATGTACCCACAATGAAAGACAAAATGTAACGGCAGTTTTATTGCCAAATTTTCCACCCCCTGTAATCATTTGATCAAAGATTCATAAAAATCACTAAGCTTTCCCATGTTTTAGTAATGTAGTGGCTTTAGCTAGAGTAAAGTAGAAGTGGTGCAGCCATAGCAGCTCTGGAGAATAATAAATAACTCTAGGACAAGACTGGGGGGTAATGACAATTCCCAGTAGGACCAAAGCATTCCAAACATCCATGGTAAGTAATGAAACAATCAGGAAAAAAAATAGATTGGGGAGAAAGAAGTTGAGATTTGAGCCAGTAATAAAAAGGGGATCATTTAGGTAGAGAAAGGAAAGGGGAACTTAAAGTATGTGGCATCAGAAAAGGAATTTGTTTACTATGAAAGTATGGCTACCAGGATGTATAGAGGTTGGAAGCCAAGTTAGATCTATGATTTGAACATTTCTTATGCCTCTTCATACCTTTCCCAAAATGTATGATTTGAGAATTGTTGGAAGCTAAAAAAAATGTTAACAACTGTTGTTTCTGAATTGTTGCAAACTGAATTGAACTCCTGGGAAAGAAGGAGATAAAGATGTTTGATAATAAATAAGCAAGCTGATTAAGAAAATGGCATGATCGTTCTAACACTTCACATTTTTCTTGATTTCCTGGAAGCTGTCCTTTACATAGGAAAGGAATTTGAAAGCAAATTGTTTAGCATGAATTGCATTAGAAAATGAACCTTGAGAATCAGTTATTAGACTGGGGGACAGACAACATCTGCGAAGTTACGGTATATTAGTCCCAAAATAAAGTCCGTGCCTTGGCAGAATACCAGGCATTCTTAGTTCCTATTTTCCAGAAGGTTTGGGTTCTTCTGTATCAGATTATTATTGTACCACCAGTATTCCATCTTGTATTTATATTGTATTTCAGTACAAAGGTCTCTAGTTGCGTAGCTCTAAAGAAACTTTCTCAGTTATGGTCCAAATGAGCTGAAATAGAGAAGTTCTGTTGTTGCAAACAATGTGCTATGCTGAAACTATTTTCTACATTTTTAAAGCCATTCTCTTATATAATCTGATAGACAAGAAAATGCTTTCTATGTCTTTTTTTCAGTGGAAAAGAAAATGTTGATGATATTCTCAGAGGTGTGGCATAGAATTCTTTTTATCTTAATTCAGTGGTGGTAGGATGCTGTGAATTCTTGCACTACTGCACCTGTTACAAGGCCATGCCCTTTTTTTCTTACATTGAACAGGGGTGTCAAACTCAAGGCCTGGGAGCCAGAACTGGCCCATGGAGTGCTTAGATCTGGGCTGCAGGGCTATTCCAGAAACAGCAAACGACTGGCCCATGGTGACTCTGCGAGTAAAAATGGAGCTTGAGAGGGGCAGGCAGCCCTTTGAAGCTCTGTTTTTGCTGGCAGAAGGTTGAAGGAGACCGTCACAGCTGAAAATGGAGCTCATTTTTGTTGGAAGAGTATTGAAGGAGGCCATCACAGCCAAAAATGAAGCTCAGAAGCCTATTTTCACTGGCCGAGCACTCAGGCCACCACAGGCACCCCGGCACAAGTGACATCTAGCTGGCCACATCCACCCCAGCCATGCCCCCCCAGGTCAAACACAACCCTAATGTGGTCCTCAATGAAATTGAGTTTAGCACCCCTGACATAGATAATCATTTGAATTATAATAGATGTGATCCTGACATTATTGGGTTATAGCAGTGCATATGTTTAGTAATGCCTACTTTTGAAGATGAATGTTAATCCATTTGTGTGGCCTAACTGTTCTACACACTATTTTAGTTTTATTGTCCATCTAAACAAAAGCAGTAAAGAAATTTAAGACTAACAAATGTGCTGTAGTATAAGTATATTTTCTGGACTGGGATTATTGTTACCTGATAAAATGGACTACAGTCCATGAGAACTTAATGTTGTGATGAATGTATTTATTTTCCAGATGCTGCAAGACTTTAGAAGTACTTTTAGATAATACCAAAATAATTTTCAGATTTTCAGATAGCCAGTATGTATTATGACATCTGCTGAAAAAGATTTGCAAGTTATTTTTTAAAGCATTTGATATTTGGATATGTTTACATAAAATGAAAATAGTCTTGGGTTTTTTAAATCTTCAGCAACAATCTGAGTTCTAGCAGTAAAATTGCCTTAGTTTATATATTGTGAAACATTAGGAGCCCTAGCTCAGTGGGTGCAGTATTGCAGGCAAACTCTGCCCACAGCTTGGAGTTTGATCCTGACAGGGCTCAAGTTGACTCAGCCTTCCTTCCATCCTTCTGAGGTTGGTAAAATGAGGACCCAGATTATTGGGGGCAATGTAGTTATAATGATTACATTGTAAACCACCCAGAGAGTGCTGCAAAGTGCTATGGGGCAATATATAAGTCTAAATGCTATTGCTACTACTATTACCAAAATTATTATTTTTAAAATGTGAAATCAATATGTTAGTTGGTATGCAGTTCAGTTTTCATTATAATTTTTGTTCATGTATTTGTGTATATTTAGGTTCACTTATTCTGCTTTTCTTCATAAATGTGCTTATTGCATCAGTTTCTAGCCATCAATAAAGTATATCTTTTGTTGTTGTTGTTCCAATTCCAAGTTGTTTCAGATTTGGACTTATCTCACAATTGCAGCCAGCAGTTGGCTTATAATATGGCATGCCTGAAAATGTGGGCGGGGAGGTGGAAAATGATTTCCTTTGATGCACATTGATATCACAAAAATCTATGTTGATATTGCTAATCAAAGCTTGTACTGTTAATCCTTTTATTTCCTGTCAACATGAAAAAATGTATTAATAATTGAAGTTGTTAGTTAATCCATTAAATAAAAATGCAGTTACTTTTCAGATTTTTTTGTAAAAGAAACTGCAAATGGAAGTACAAAAAAATTGATACCTTTTTTCAATAAGCTTTTGTTCTGTCGATTTACCCAGAACCACACCATTTGTTTAAAGAAACCACTGAATAGTGTAATAATGTTGTAAAATATCTAGACTGACTCATCTGCTGTCACATTGCTGGGCTATCACATTATATGCAATTTGATTCTTGAGCCAAATGCTCTGTTTGGTTTAGTTTGTTTTCTGGAAGCCTCATAATATAGATTAAGACTCAATTCAGCAAAATCATTATTGAACTGAACTTAATTCTTTATTGGCCAAGGAATTTGTCTTGGTGCAAATGCTCTCAGTGTACATAAAAGAAAAGATACATTTATCAAGAGTCAAGAATCATAATGTACCACACTTAATAATAGTCATAGGGTACAATAAGCAATCAAATCATACTAGGAAACAGTCAATATAAAGCGACAAAGTTACAGTCATACAGTCACAAGTGGGAGGGGATGGATGATAAGGTAGGAATGATGGGAAGATTAACAGTAGTAGTAGTGCAGACTTTATAATAGTTGAACAGTGTTGAGGGAATTATTTTTTTAGCAGAGTGATGGCTTTCGGGGAAAAACTGTTCTTATGTCTAGTTGTTCTGATGTGCAGTGCTCTATAACATCGTTCTGAGGGAAGGAGTTGAAACAGTTTATGTCCGGGATGTGAGGGGTCTGTAAATATTTTCACAGACCTCTTTTTGACTCATGCAGTATAGGAGGTCCTCGATGGAAAGAAGGTTGATAGTAATTGTTTAATCATTAGGATTAATTAAAATAGCACAAATGAGTGTGCAATTTTTTCTATTCTCTTCATCATGCCTGAAGGCACAAAAATGTGGGATAGGAAAGAGGCAGAAAGGTTCCAAAACTGAGCCTGATTTTACTGCCAGTGATCTGTTACTTAGCATTAAGATGATTTTTGCTGGTTGAATAAATTAAAGGCTCTTGCTGTTATATTTCAGTTAACATTGTGGGACAAAAGCTCTGCATACATAAAAGACATTTTCTCCCAGCTCCTTAGTCAGCCTCAAAACCTCTTGATGGATAAAAATCTTACAGCCTTTATATCTATCTATATCATATATATATCTACATCTACATATCTATCTACATTTACAACTATATCATCTATATCTATAAATCTATCAATATAGATACACATACACACTGATGATGATGATGATGATGATGATGATGATGATGATGATAGATGCTCCAAAGATGCATAATCATTTGGGTCAAATTATGGACTTGTAATGAGTGGTTGGAGAAAAATAAGCCCTCTGTACACATAATCCAACTTCATGCTGTTAAAAATTCTCTTTTGTAGGCATTCTTCCCTCTTTGTGGCTAATTGAAATTGTTTTTAGATTCACATATGGTCATATATGATCTATTAGATAAAACATTAGTCTCTCATAGTTGGGCAATATCTTTATTACACTTAACTAAAACATCACAAAAGGAATGCAAACTTCAAGCTTCCTAATTCTCCAGGTCCTCTTACTAGTCATTTAGTCCCACCAGCCTTTTAGCAGAATTTTGCTATCCTGATACTTCCGCTTTAGCTGCATATTTTAAAATATATTGAATGTAAAAATAGAAAATAAGATATATATCTTTTATCTATATCTATATATCTACACACACACACACATATTAGTTGTGTTCACTACTAATCATTAAGACACACCTTATCTTTTTTTCTTGGAATTCATCAGGCATAGGTATCTACAGCATTTCTAGTGATCAGTAGTAGTAAACTAGTTGTACAGAACCGATACATGAGAATATTTGTAGTTCAGGGTTGAACTGTCGGGTCGTTGGTGCTCTCTGAGCTTAGTTGTTTTGTTGCAGACATTTCATTGCCACACTAGGTAGCGTCATCAGTGCTTGAAGAGAGTGGGATGTGCTCTCTTTTTTATAGTTGTATTGTGGTCCTGATTTTAATGATCAGTAGTGAAGACAACCATTGTAACACATTGTCTTAAGCCTCCTTTAGGAGGTTTCTAGTATGAGGTCCAAACAAATTAACATTGATAGGTCTCTATTATGGCAGTGCAAATGAATAAGAATAGCAGGTATACTATTCAAAGCATCTATAGTTAATTTAGTAGTAGTAGTTATTTTTAATAAATTTTATACCGTTAGTACATGTTGATAATATTAAATTTCTTTTGTTGTGTTCTGTCTCTGTTTTTATTTTATACTTCTGAAATGGTAACTTTAAGGGTTTCTCTCTTGTTTTATTTAAGCCCTATGAAGAAAGTATAGACTGTCCATAGATATCCTTCTTGTATTCCTATTTTGCTCAGAATTTGATAAGAACATGGTAATTGAAATTGTGGGTTTCATCTGCTGAGAAGTGGCATACTTTCTTCTAAATTTATTTTGGGGATGAACAAATATAGATTAAAATCTTGCTGTCATCACTCTAAAAATATAAATATAGAATGCTTAAAATGAAGTTATATCCTCTTTTTTTAATCCTTTGCCCATAGTATAATTTGTTAGGTATATGTATGGAAGGTATTTTGTTTCTCTTATAATCAGTTAAATATTTATTTAATAATACCACATTAGGAACAGATAATATGAGGCCAGAGATAGAATTCCCTGATTATTTATTGAAGAATGACTACTTTGTCATAAGGGTTATCAATATTGATAAAGCTATGTAATGTAGACAATATAAATATAGATAATGTAGATATAAGTACAGATATAGGTAGTGCTTGATCAGTCCTTTGTGGCAGGCTGAGAAGCACTAACAAGGACTTCTAAAACTCTACTTTATGGAAGTAGATTATAACAACAGCATCTTGAAAGCATGACAGTATTTCCATATCCTTCCTCTTGTATCAAAGACAGTCAAGGTGGGGTAGTCTTGAGTTTCTTTCTCACACCTTGTTTTCCCAAAGGAAGATCATGTTTAACCAATCTATATTTTCTCCAAGATCATGATTGGCATCCTGTATACTCTCTTAGTTTTCTGTTTTCCTTTTCTTATTAGGCAATATTCAGTTTAGTTTACTTTGTGATCTATTAATCCTTACAGTCTATACTTTCTTCATAGGGCTTAAATAAAACAAGAGAGGAACCCTTAAAGTTACCATTTCAGAAGATAACTAGTCAAAAGCTTTAGTTATGAATTAGAGTTTTGACTATTTATTAAAATATGAAAATAATCCTCTGGCTTGCCAAAGATGAGGTATGTTTAAATTGGAGGTATATTTTCCTAAAGGTACGTTTGACATAGAAATATGACCAAGCTGATTATATTGCAGAAAACTAGAAGTCCTGACCCTGAGAAGTGCATTAGGACTTTCAAACCATGCCAGAGGGGTACTTCATCAAGTGCACCAAAGTCTTTGGACTATCCCTTTTTGAATAGAATAGAATGGAATGGAATGGAATGGAATGGAATGGAATGGAATAGAATAGAATAGAATAGAATAGAATAGAATAGAATAGAATAGAATAGAATAGAATAGAAT
>NW_020769313.1:2401582-2462132 GCF_900518735.1 Pseudonaja textilis
ATAGAATAGAATAGAATAGAATAGAATAGAATAGAATAGAATAGAATTCTTTATTGGTCAAATGTGATTGGACACACAAGGAATTTGTCCTGGTGCAAATGCTCTCAGTATACAAAGAAGAAAAGATACATTCATCAAGAGTCAAGAATCATAAGGTACAACACTTAATGATAGTCATAGGGTAGGTTTAAAGAGGTCACGTTGAAAAGTCTCAGTAGAGCAGCTTCAAAGCTCTTTTGCCACCATCTTATACAAAAGCATATAGAACTGTGCACAAACATTTGCATGAAAACAATTTAAAATCCTTCCCAACAACTTACTTTAAGCCTTGAGGAGGTACCAGTAAAGCCGTCCTTCAAAAGCTATGCACAGTACTCTTATTTAAAGACATACAGGCATTTTTTTTCCTTTCAGCAATGAGGAAGCATGCAATGTTTCTTTTTTAAAAAAAAATTATGAATCATGAGAGCAGATACCCTAACCCTTGAAAATGTCAGGAGGAGGGAGACATCCACTTAACTCAGGGGCTATTAGATGGATAAGCTGTTCTCATCCCCTACATTGTTGAGTACAGCCTCTGGACAATAATCATTTAAAGACAGTAGGACAAAAAGGCAGCTTTATTAAAGATGTGGGAATCATCATATGAATGGTGTCTAATGACTGTAATTTAATTTTAATTAAATTTAAATTACATTAAATCACATTTGATTTTTGTCCTAGACCCAGATACTGAGCTAAATGTGACCTCAGAATCCCTAAGGTGGGCGTCTCTGCTTTGAATCATTGTGGTGGATGCACACAAGAAAGAAGTCGTTTTGATCAGATTGACCTTGCAGGAAGCCACACAGTCTGCCTTGCTGTTAATAAAACTTGAGCTGTGTAGTGCCAGTACCACAAGGACCAGGTCTCTGATCTCCAGCTGAATTAGAAGTGGGTGTTTCTTTTTTCTTTTAAAGACATGACTCAGACTGTGGCTCGCTACAATAATGTGAAAATATCTCTTGTTTCCCTGAGATACTTCTATCCAACTATCTGGAATTTCAGTCACGTACACACTATGCTGCATTTTGCTGTTAGGAGGAAAATGATTGTGTGTAGCCTAATGAATTTTGTCTTGGGTTATCTGGAATAATGACCTTGATCACATGACTTGCCTTTTAAGTTCTGGCAGTGATTATAGTTTTCATGGGGGTGGGGGAGGGAGGGAAGGACCACCAGAATATCTTCTGCAATGTTCTCCTTCAACTACAGTTAAACAAAATCAACAGATACTTATATGGTATCTATCTATTAATATCTATGTTCTTAGCAGACATGAAAGTGGAGAATAAATAAGGCAGACCCAACTATTAAACAAAACAATTGCTGTTTCTCAGGCTGGGCATCCTAATGGAGATTGACCTTATCTTGGGGTTAAGCCACTTGCTGAATATGATCCATGTCTTAATAGACTATAAAAGTTAAAGCTCCAGTAATTGAATGATGCCTCTCTGTGGAATCTACTGCAATAAAAAAAAGTTTGCCATTTTGAAGAGGGAAATTTACTATACTTGTTAAATGCAGTGAGTATTGCTTGAAGACTGGATCATTTAAAGCCATGGGGCACAGTGGTTAGAATGCAATATTGCAGGTTATTTCTGCTGACTGCTAGCAGTTTGATTCTCATTGGCTCAAGGTTGATTCAGCCTTCCATCCTTCCAAGGTCAGTAAGGCAATAGGCTGACTCTGTAAACTTAGAGAGGCCTGTAAACCACTGTGAAGTGGTATATAAGTCTAAGTGCTATTGCTATTGCTATTCCTTCCCCATGCAGCTATCCCATCTGATCTGGAGGTTTGGAGAACTTCCAAGATATATGGTTAATTTATTGATTTATCAAACTGCCCATCTCCCTCACAGAGGAACTCTGGGTGGTGTACAGCTACAGTAAAATTATATTATTGCAAAAAAGTTCAGGGAGAGGAAAGCAGCATAAATTTCCATAACATGAATCAAAATCACATAATTTTAACATAGCCCCCAATATTTAAATATGTGATTAGTACTACATAAAAGGTCAAGTTTTGTATTTAGAACCCCCCCACACCCCAAAAAAACCCCACACCAAGATGTTTCACAGATTATATTTCACCCACGGAATATTCATTCCCCATAAGTCCCCTAAGGAAAACTTTCACACTGTATTATAACCTACACAGATTTTCTATGGCCTTTGGAGTTGATAGGCAAAGCAGGGATGGAAGCATTTGGTATGAAAATGGCAGAGAGGGAATCAGTTCTGTTCTCATCACTTTTCCTCTATAACACTTTTTTCTGATGCTCTTTGTCCCTTGCCTATAAACCTGGAGCCTAAAACTAGAAGAAAAGCAGCAAAAAAGCAAAAATAGATATAGCAATAGCACTTAGACTTATATACCACTTCACAGTGCTTTACAGCCCTCTCTAAGCTGTTTACAGATCAGTATATTGCCCCCCCCCAAGTCGGGGTCCTCATTTTACCCCAAAAGGATGGAAAGTTGAGTCCTTGAGCTGGTGAGGATTGGACCCCTGGCAGTCAGCAGAATTAGCCTGCAATATTGCATTGTAACCACTGCATCACTGGGATTCCTAGGAGAAGCTGCAATTATGTTGTAGGCACCATCTCAGGTATCATGGCATCATTTATACAAGAAATGCAGACAGAGACAGAAGATTTTTTTAAAAAAAATCTTTCATTCAATCAATTTCTGATTTTTGGACGATGCCTGGACAGTTTTCCTGGCAAGGTTTTCCAGAAGTGGTTTGCCATTGCCTCCCTCTCAGGGCTGAGAGATGGTGAGTGGCCCAAAGTCACCCAGATGCTTTTGTACTTAAAGCAGGACTAAAACTCACATTTTCCTGGTTTCTTGACTGATGACTTAAACATTAACTCAAACTGGATCTCCAGAAGAAGAAGAACAATGGAGAGGAAAAAGTTCATTAGTCATTGCCTCTTTAGATTGTCCTGAAAAGGCCTCTGTTGTGCTAATGTCAAACACAAGGTTATAAAGTGATGCTTAGACTGGATATCCTATTTTAAATTCCACTTAGACTGCAGAGGAGGGGAATCCGTACCCACAGTTTTTTGCCAGCTTTTGATGTTGCACCTGGTTCCATGAAAATTAAGTCCAATATGAATGGAGACCAAAAGTTACAAAGAGTTACACTTGAATTTCTATGCTAGAGTTTTACAATTTTAAGATATATAGATTTGCCAGCATGGCTGGTTGGAAAATTCTGAGAATTGAAATCTATACATCTTAAAGTTGCTAAGGTTGGAGGGGGAAAATCCTCTTCTACACTGATAGTCCTCTAGGTTGCTGAGTTGCAAGAAACAAAGCTGCAATATGCATACATGAGGAAAGCCAGAGAAGAAGGAGAGCAGGCAAAAACATAAAAAATTAATTTGTGCAGCAGTCTCATCTGCTTTAAATTATTGGAATGGGGGGGGGGTATATTTTGCCTGGAGCCATCTAAATGTCTGTCTGTACCTACAATTCATTCTGTGTACATCTGTGTGTATTCATTTGGGCATGCACACAGGTTGCCCTGAACCACAACCACCTGCAGGTCTTTGTGGTCAAAGCAAGTTGTCCAACTCTAAAGTAAAGAAATAGTTGGAGCAAGGTTGAAAAGTCTAAAAGCGGAAGTCCATTTCCCTTTCCTTATGCAGCAAAATATTAAGCCATCATACCCTAAGAGAGTTTGTACCATGATATACAGAGAGGTGCAGAGAGATGAAACAAGCTTGAAACAGATCCAGATTATTCTCTGTCATTCTAAAGGCATAGAATTTTTCTCATGTACCTCATCAGGGTTTTATGTTTAAGTTGCTCAATGCAGTATATAATACATTTAACAGGAAACTGCCATCGAATGAAAGATAGAGAGATGCATTCTGAGTAAGAATTTTAGTTTATAGACAGACACCTGCATGCATTAAGAGACAACTGTCTCGTAATATTCAGTGAGGTCTGTGCCCTGTACAGGAATTCAGGACCTTTTGTGAATTTCACCAAGGACTGCCATGACACTGGATGCAAAATTGTAATGAAGTAGCAGTTCTAGACAACTTGCTGAAACTGTCATCAAAGGACTGCTGAAATGCTGCTTGCATACTGAATTTTTAGCCTGGGAAATGTGAACTGTGTGGCTGTGTGGGACACTCTCTGCATTGTAACCGAGGACTGTTCTTGCCTTTCTGAGGCAAAGTTGTCTTTTAGATTCAAAATGCAACATAAGCTCTAAAACATCAACAAGCTGTCAACTCTCCCTCCTGTTCATACATTTCAAACTGTGGAATGCACTCATTTTCCCAGCCAAGTATGAGACCAAAGCCGAGATTTCTGCTACTTTGCAATCCATGTAATGTCTTCATGGTTTCTGCTTTTTTAGCTTCACCATCTCTTCTACCTACTTCTTCATTAGGAAAAAGGTTCAGAGCTTATGAGGTTTAGCCCAACCATAGAGTGGAGTTCCTTCTCAGGTAAATAGTCAGGTCAGACATCCTTCAGATCCAAAGAACCTCACATCCTACCCTGCTCCTCTCTCTTTTAGAGACCTTTTTATTTTCAGAAGTTTGATGGAAAAGGGAGATTAGCCCTAGATTTTCCCTCCAGAAAATTCCCTTGGAATTCTGTCTCTGATTTCAAAGCAAGAAATCTGAGGATACATTTAACATGTTTAGACTCCAGAAGGAGATGCTTCTTAAATTTTCTATCCCAATACCAAAATGATTTGACCAACTAGGGTAATTTGGAATGAGAGTTGAATATTAATCAATTATTTAATTAATCAGATATATAAAGAGTGGGGGGGGAGAGGGAGAGAGAGATATCCTGTTTTCCCCTCTTCCATATTCAAAAAGCTCTGAATGATTATATTTATTGATTTATAAAACTTATACAGATGCCTGCATTATACACAAAAATCCTGGGCAACTCATAACCATAGGCAGTAAAAATGGAAAAGAAAAACATTAGCAAAGCCCTTACAGGAAAATCTTCATAATTCCTCAATTCTATCATCCACATTTCTAAGCTCACTTCCATCCTAGCCTGGTGCTTGGATGTATGGGCTCTGTGGAACTCAGTGGAAACTCTTCCATAAGGCCATGGCAGCTACAAAGGGAGATGCATCTCCAAAATCCTACTATATGACTACTTATCTTAAAAGGGACCAAGATCACATCCATCTTATTCAACCTAGTTGGATAGGCAGATACCCTCAGGAAGTGGTGGTCCCACTAACAACTGGCCCTATATCAGCTGCATTAGGAAAACAGGACCAAGAAATCAGCTTTCAGGAAAGCTAAAACTACCGTTATTGAGATTGGCTATATAAATATAATTTGCAAGTTGGATGGTGTTGAACCTGCCCCTTCTTATACTTCAGTGAATCACAGAGGTATTTTATTTGTCTGTTGTGGATTTAAAACATGTTTCATGCTCAGTTGCCCTGGCAACACATCTTGCTTATCTCCATCAAGGTTATCTGTATAGCCAATATCTTGAATTATTCCCAGAAAGAAAATGGGAAGCTGTGCAGCTCATGCAATCCATAAGATTGGTAAAAACATAGAGTATCAAGACTACATGCACTACTGAACTTTGACCATCTGTAACTTCCAAATGGAACAAGGACAATCCTATGTAGAGAACATCAGGAAGTGATTAGGGAATGATTGCAGTTATTTGCATTGTTGCCAGTCTGCTTCCAGGTAGAACTGAACAGAATAACAGAGTTGGAAGGGACCTTGGAGATCTTCTAGTCCAACACCCTGTTTAGACAGGAAACCCTATACCATTTGAGACAGATGGTTGTCCAAACTCTTATTTAAAATGTCCAGTGTTGGAGCATTCACAATTTTGGGAGGCAAGTTGTTCCACTGATTATTTGTTCTAACTGTCAGGAAATTTCTCCTTAGTTCTCAGTTGTTTCCTCCCTTGATTTTAGAAGTGGTTTGCCATTGCCTCCTTCCTAAGGCTGAGAGAAAGTGGTGGCCTAAGGTCACCTAGTTGTCTTTATGCCTAAGGCTAGACTAGAACTAACAGCCCCCAGTTTCTAGACTGATGCTTTAATCACTATAGCAAACTAGCTCCCTGCATGGTACAAAGCCAAATTATTTGATTAACCATTTATTTCCTATGATTTCTGCCCATCTGGTACATACTGGTAGAATTGATAGACTTCAGGTCCTTTTAATGTCATCTAAGAAGACCCAGGAAATATGCATTCTCTGTCGTGATGTCTATTCTCAATTGTTCAGGTCATGGTTATCCCAAAGATGCTTTTCAAAAGGCAACTGGACTTTCTTAGTTTTTTCCTTGAAAATGTCTTGGGTGAGAAATAAAACATTTTCAAGAAAAAAAAATTGAGAAAATTCAGTTGCTTTTTGAAACACACATTGGGATTCTCCGTCATGGAGCCCACACTTTTAAATGAGGTCCTGTCCTGAAATCCACATCATTTCTACTTTGTTGGCATTTTGTAAATCCTGGAGAACTTGGTTGCTCTTCCAGGTCTTGATGTGAAGTGGATGGGACCACTTGGGCATGTTTTTTTATTTCTGTTTTCTGCTTACCTGCCACTCCTGGATCTCATCCTGGTTTTGGTTTACCTTGGTTTTTATCTTACTCTTTGTGAACTGTCAAGAGTCAGTAGGAATTGGTCAGTGTCCAAATTAAACTTAATGAATAAATGTAAGATAAATTCACATTTTAAATTGGTTGTTTCACCTGGAAAACAAATATATTTTGGGTTGGTCCTGCGGAATCTCCAGATTAAAGTAACTTTAGATTCCAGGCAAGTTACATTGATGGTGCTACTTAAAACATATACTTCTCTCTTTTTTCCACTGCAATGAATTAGCTCATCTATTGTATTTCATGCAACCTATTGCTTTTCCTCAGATCCCAGTAGGAAAGTGGCTCTCTACTAAAGGCCCATGGAGGAATTTGGCTGTTGGTTTCTTCTTTTTTCTTCAAATAAACTTCTAACTTTCTTGGAACTCCATAGCTTAGGCTTTCCTCCCATTTTACAAGAGAGCTAGACCAGCTCTTTCTTATAGAATGGCGGCCCACAGGCTGGATGAGTCATGCACAGGCCATGCCCACCCCAGTTCAGCAGCCTTTGCAGGACCCACATTAGTAGGTCAGGAGCAAGACTGTTATTACAGGGCCAGAGCAATTCATTCTCTTCTGACCCTGCTTTTAGCATGTACACAAATAATTGTGCCCTTTGTGTTTCAAATTTTATAAAAGTAGCCAAATGTTACTTTGGGTATTTTTTTAAAAGACAACTGCCTGGGTTGAACTATGTTGTTATAGTATATGACTGTTTACTAGTGGTTATTTTTAAGGCTTCAGAAGAGAAGAAATGGCAGGAATGGGTAAAAGAGTACCAGGTCATTTTGCTGCAAGCTCCAATCCTCACATAACTGTACTCAATTTCAGAATACGCATACAAAGGGGTGGAGCTTGCCACATGACAGCATGACATAACTTTCATCATTTCCTGCCCCTACGTACCCCTCCACTTTAGAATATCTTCAGTTATTAATATAATATTAATGCTGCTACTATTGTTCTATTTTGCCTTTTCTCCAAGGAACCCAGTGTAGTGAGTTTTCCCTACCACTATTTTGCAAAGGTATTTTCATAACAATTCTGTGAGGTAGATTTAAGCTGACTGGCCCAAGTTAACCTAGTCAATTGCTCATGGCATAATGGGAACTTGACTCTCTCTATTCCCAGTATGGACCTCAAAAGAATACATTGTGCTGATCTTACTGCACATTTTATTCCCCTATAAAGAAATAAATGAATGAGGTTTTAACATATTGAGAATCTTGAAGCAGTGAGATATAGAAACACAGATTTACACTTTGAAGTAAAAATTACCATTAAACTAGATCAAGAAGTCTTTTAAAACTTTACTTGGTTGGCAAAATTCAACTATCTGAAATCCATCAGATTTGATGGACAATTTTATTTAATTTGCATTTAAATGTGAACTTAACCAAATTTGTTCTTCCCAAGCCAATACACTAACTGAAATACAATTATTTTTCTCATCTTCACTCTTTTGGGGATTTTGTTCTGCAGTCTCATGTAAATGTGTAGATGAGGAGACATGCATGTGTGAACTTTAAAAACAAACAAAGAAATTAATGATGGAAAGAAGACAAAGTAAATGAAGCCAGAAAACAAACTGAACAAAATTTAACATCTCTATGCATATAAGTACAATTTGAATGTGTTGTTTTTACTTTTTTTTTCTGAGCAAGAATGTTATGGGACTGGAGCCTTTTCTTGCTATGTTTTTGCCTTTCAATGAGAAGTTGATCGGGGGGAAAAAAAAACCACATCTCAACCTGCTCCAAAGTTCTCATGTTTCAAGATACCCGCAACAATTTATTCAGCTTATATTCCACACACGTTTGACACTCATACTTAATGTTCAACAAATATGACCTTTTGGTGTATATTTATGCAGCTCTTAAGCAGTAAATACTGCCATTTGGAAAGCTTAATATAGATTGTTGCTACTTGACATTCCAGTTAAATAACATGTGTTTGGGCTATAGATCATTCTCACGGTATGTGAAAAATATGCCATCCCAAATGTTTAGAAAAGTTACATCCCCTGAGACTATGTCCTGAGACTCCCTTTAAGCAAAGTGCTTGATATAAATCCCATTTCCACACCTACTATTTGCATAAGATTCTATTCATTTGCATAATTCTCATGATAAAGAAGTGTACGCAGTGTGTAAATACTTACTAAATGAAGTGCTCTCTGTTCTTTTTATTGCCACTAGCTTCTGTTACTAAGTTTTTTTTTTAAATACATAGATGATAAGTTATACCCATCATAATTCCTTTCATGAATTTCATGCAGTGGAGGAGAGGAGCAGCAGGAACAACAGTGTTATCATATAGGATAATCGCATCCTACTTTATATTGAAATAGACACTGAACTATAGGTGCAATTCAGTCCATAATTTATTGGACCTATGGTGTCCACGTGGCTCTACCTGGTCCCATTTGCTATTTATGAAATCTTAGGAAGAGGTCATTCAGACATTTAGAGTAGCGTGCCATCACTACATGACACACCCATATACTGATGACACAATATATTAATGAGGCCCAAATTTGCTTTTCTCTACCACCCAAATCCAGGAAAGCAATCAGCAGTCCTGACCTTTGTTTTGCCTTGAAAATGGGCTGGACGAAGGAGAATAGGCTGAAATTATATCAGAGAAGGTCAATGTAAAGAGAAAACTAGATCTGAGCACTGAAGTTAAGTGTGTTTAGGATGGAGGTTGCACAAGAATGAGAATGTTCTTTGCCACTGTGTTCTCAGGTAGTGACTATGGCAAGGAGCATACTGGCACAATTTTTCAGCAATGCAAATTTAATCATGGTTACTCATGCTTTACAGTGCCTTGCAATGTCTTTGCCACGGGTATGCTTGGAAACAATTCAGGAATTTCAATTGGTTAAAAATGTAACAATCCGATTGTTGACTGGTGCAAGTTGCAGGGATCTCATGATAACTGGATTCAGCACTAGTGGAGAATTGCGTATCAGGTTCAATTTAAAGTGCCAGTGATGATCTTTAATGTCAGCACTTAATCTGGAAGATGGGCTTTCCCAGTTACTTAGGTCAACATTTTGAAGGTATTCACATTTCCAGAAATCTGGCTATCCAGTAGATAAAGGTGACCAAAAGTTTTTCTAACGAACTGTATTTTACTGTATATTTGACCCTCACCTTTAGGAAAACCACATAATTTCATCTTTGTCACATTTTTTTTACTGTTCATTGAATTGTAAGGCCTTCAGACTGTATATGTGTGTTTATATAGCATTTATGTCCATATGGATATAATTTATGTTATGGGGTGCCTGCCCAAGTTTTATTTCCACTTCAACAACAGAAGTTATTTGAATAGAAATGTTTGAGGCTAGGTTCAGATAGCATGTTTTATCTAAATCAGTTACATATCTACAGACTGCATTCATACATACAGCTGTGAGCATGGAGGTTTGCAAGGAGACAAGGGTCTATAATGATACTACATCCTGATGTTGTCATGGAAATGATACATTTTACACATATATGTGTCATGTTCCTATTAGATACTGCATGGTCATGGAATGGGACAACTTTCCATAGCTAACTTATGGTGACCAACTCACCATGGCCAACTCACTGTGGGTAGCTCACAACAGGACAATTTAAAAATGCAATTTAATTAGTCAAAATAAATAAAAAATATTTTAATTGTGGTCATTTTACATTTCATTCTGTTCTTCCTTTTGCAACCTTTCTTTAATGATTCTATTCCACCATTTCTTTCATGTTAGTGTAACTCTTGTTATATAGTGAATTGTCCCACAATTGGCCATGGCAAGTGGTCTGAGGCAGGTTGGCTGTGGGAAGTTGGCCATAGCTAATTGTCATAGACCTGCATGTTCATGCCATTTGAACAAAGACAAAGACATCATTGGCTTGTAATGGTGGACATCTGTTCTTGGTGATTTCAACTTATTTTTGTGAGTATATCTGTGACTTAGCATGTTATATGAAATGTGATTAAAATTAAAATGCAAATCAAATTAAAGGTTAAAATTTTGTAGGGAAAATTGTATGAACAAAGCATAGTTTTCTATTGCAAACAAGTCCTGCTGAGATTAAATGTGAAAGCTATTCATTCTCTGTGTCATGGCAATTGCACAGGGATCTTGGATGCTAATGTTAGCCACCAAAGAATATGCATTGGAGCCACATTCATATGCTCCATAGTTCTGGCATGAATCCAGATGCTGCCCAGTGCATAAGTGTTTAGCATCATTTTCTGTGAAAAACTTCAACACTACTGGCCTATTACAAGAAATGCTGATCCTTCTTTGATTCAAGGCATCAAGGCATCAGTAGATACAGCAAAAAGCTGATGTACTCACAGTCAAATTTAAAGGTAGAAAGGCTTCTGAGTTTGTGCATTAGCAGTCTGCTTGTTTAATGAAAATTGGGCTGAAATGTGTGTGAGTGTTGTGTGTTTGCACGTGTGTGTATGTATATATGTGCATGTATACGTATATGTATACATACATATATACAGTACATACTCTGTGTGAGAGAGAGAGGGAGGGAGGGAGGGAGAGGGAGAGAGACAGAGACAGAGATTATTGCTTTAGGTATCTTTCACCATGCGAAGTTTGGTCCAGGTTAAAATGTGATGTTTTGTTCCTGGATCAATTTCTCACTAAAAGGTAAAAGCGTAGCAAGAAATGGTTCCAGGTCCATAACACTCTTGCTCACAAAAAGAAATGTGAAAACAACACATTCAAATTGTAGTTACATGTACAGAGATGTCAGTCTTGCTCATTTCATTTTCTGGCTTCATTCACTTTGTTTTCTTTCCATCATTAGTTTCTTTGTTTGTTTTCAAGTGTGAGAGTGTATGTGTGCGTATTTTAAAGGAAAAATTATAGAAATTTTATAGGAAAAATTATAGAAATTTTATAGGAAAAATTATAGAAATTTTATGGGAAAATTTCTGCCATTATTGAGAGGAAAACATTGCCAACATTCTCAAGGGGGAAACTGTGAGCTGTTTGTTTTTTTTCTTTATTAGAGCTTATTTCCTTCTCTATGCATTCCTGGGTGAGAAGTCTGTGTATTATTTGAATCTCTTCTAAAAGGCTGGGGTAGGAAAGTTTTAAGATGGGAAGAGTTAGAAATAAACTATCCAACGGGGTGAAAGTAAATGTGTTTGTTTTGGGACCAAGCTCCTGAATCAACTGATGATAACTTCAGCTGGAAAGATGTTCCAATGTATTTCCCAGACTGGGAAATGAGATATTTAACAAGATTGGCTGCTAGTCTGCTTCCGGGTCCAATTCAAAGTGTTGGTTATTACCTTTAAAGTTTTCTATGGGATAGATTCAGGATAACCGAAGAACTGTCTTTCCCTAATGGCACTGGCCCACCCTACTCATGATGGAAGAAGGGACTTACCAAGGACCCCATCAGCCAAGGAATTTAGCTGGTGGGATCAAGCCTTTTTTACCTCAGCCACCACCTTTTGGAAAATTTTGTCCCAGGAGGTGAGATATGGTCTCTGGCCTTCAGAAAATGCCTTAACAGAATTGGGGCCCTGAAAAAGAAGCTGCTGACTGGAGGTGGGGTGGCTGGTGCAGTAACAGAAAAGGCACCATCGCTTCTCCATTCTAAACTCATGATTCTTTTTAGTTTCTTTTCTTTCTTTTCTTTTTTTTTTTGAAACTTTATTCTGTCTTTGTATCCACAATTGTTTTGCTATCTACACTGTAAGCTGCTCACTTGCCTTAAACTATGAGGTAGATGGCAAATTAATTAAATAAATAAGTAACTGGCAAATTGCTTTATGTCAAAAAAATAATATGGTCATATTCACGTTGTCACCTGGAATCCAGCTTAATTTGAAAGCAAGGATAAGGGTACAAAGGGAAGGGAAGTATAAGACAATTTATTCTTTCCCACGCCTGCAAGAACTGACTCCTCAGATCTTGAATGTCCCAAAAACTCCAAGCGAAATTCCTTCGCTTTTCTGAATATTTTTTTATTGTTGTCATACTGACAATGTATAATAAATGAAATATTTCTGATGCCCTTAGCAAGAAAAATAACTCATATGAGGCAGAAAAATCCCTTCCATTTTAGGTCAAAAATGTATTCCCTCCACACCCATGCCCCCACTTTTTTCAGAGAGAAATATTTGACCTTTGGACCTTTACTAACAATTCACCAAGGATTCTTCTGCCTTTCTTCACAATTCAACATCTCTTGTACAGCTCACTCTGCCAATGGCGCTTACAACATTTCAGTGGATGTTGGATGGCAACTGGATAAATATTTGGTGACTGAATGAGAAGGATGAAGATCTTTGACATCATGAGGATGGCATTTTAATGGGATGTCAAGGTAGGAATGTGCAACAAAAGCCTGTCAGAGGAAATAAAGGGACGGCAGCTTCAGAGAAAGATTTTTGTTCAAAGTTCAGTGCTTTTTTTTTTTTAACATTGCTTTTATTTTTTTCCCAAAGACTCCTTGGTATTACCATCCTATGGCACAATGTGCTAAAAACAAGACTTTTAGAAGGAAAACCTGGAAATTAAGCAACAGAAAGATGATTCAGTCTTTTTAAATTATTCTTAAAGGAAACTCCATCTCTTTTTAAATTTTCTTTTTAGCAATGGAAACAACCTAAAACCATTTGTAGAGTTGAGCTGGAGTAGTCCAAAGGCTTATTTAGTATAACTTTGTGTTCTAAGGGTGCTCAATCCAATATTTTGGGATACATACACTAAAGGATAACAGCATCTTGCCCATTCATAATCCTTGTCATATTCCTTCTAATGGTGCAGGGATCTATCATAAAACCATGGATTTGCCCACTCTTCTAGGGGAAGCCACTTTTATATTCCATTAGGACTAAATCCATATCTTTTTATTTATACTTTCTAATATATAAATAGATACCAATTCATAAGAGTACTTTACCTTGTATTCTAAGACAGTCAAATATACCACCTTTGTTAAGCAACCTTGTAGCTTACTTTGTCAGAGGCTTTTTGAATATTCAGGACAACAACATGGCAATTCTCTACTCTGCATATGCCTGCTGATAATTTCACAGAATGCAGATAGGTTAATAGGTTTTACCTTTGCAAAAGGCAGAGAAAGAAGTATTGCAGAGAAAGGCTATAAACTAATGAAGGAACAGGAGGATTGAAAAAGTAAGGAAAAATAGAGCAGGAAGGATGAAGATCAGGGACAATCTGTACTCTGAACAAATTTTATCAGACTACCACTGGCCATGGGTATGTGTGCATGAGGGAGTGTTCTTATTTTCCAGGGTTGAGTCGATAAGAGAGAAAGTGATCTGAAGAGATACGAAAATCAGATTAAGTGCTGAAGATAGAAAACTTAAAAACTCAGTCTGAAAAAAAGTAGACCTTATAGAGACAATGTCAATAATTTCTTCTGGCAGGAAAGAAAAGCAGAGACAAAGATGGTTTAAAGGTGTGTGACCAGCTCTGAGGGATCTAGTCAGTTAGGAATGTGAGACCCAAAGATGAAAACCTTCAGATAGGCAGCTGAAGAGTTGCATGAAAGGAACATTTTCTCCTGGTGTCATCCCTGTCCTCACAGTGTTGTAGGCAAGCAACCTAAAGGGGGCAATCTTGGCCAAGGGCTGGAAGCCATTTTCCCATACATTTGAACAGATCAACCAATTCACTTTAGGCCTCTGCTCTGTTCCAGAGAGTGCACTTCAGAAACAGGTCTTTCCATTTTCTTCTGAGTTCTATATAAATGATAGTTGTAACAGAGTCCCAGATTAAACAGTACTTTAAAGAGAAACCTTTCTTCACTCTGTTGAAATTTGTTAATTTGGGGTACATTTTCAGAGTGGTTTAATGTCATTGTTTATACCACATTTCCTCTGTTTAATATTTCAGCTTTCCCCTTTTCAACTGCCTCATCACAATTTCAATTAACTTTTATGCTTTTTGTCCTGTGCTACCAAATCAGCTTGCAGCTTTCTTTTTTCCCCTTTTTTGCTAAGAGATTTTGTATTTTGATTCTCTCTCTGTTTTTCCAGTTTTAAAGCTCAGTGAAAAGCCAGCTATCTCAGCTTTCCTCATGCTTTCTAAATTCCTTTCACTTATTATTTACCTGTTGCATTTGTCTACACTAACATCTCATAGTGTGCTTTTTAACCACATCTAATCAGCAGAATTGAAGGAGATCCACTACCAGAAGTGAAAGATGTTCTCCCCTTTCCCTTACAGCTACAGACTCCGCGAGTCTCCTATTCCTTCTCCTATTCTCTTTTTCAAGTAGCAGCACTCAATCTGCACCAGAATGCAATTGGCTGTCCTACAGACATCATTCCCATTTGACTCATCCCTTGACAGATTGTCAAATGGACATAGCAACAGTGCAACATTCTGAAGAGTCCTTAGGCATGAGAATATTAGATTGGCCAGCAGGGTGGCAAACTGTTCCAGAGAGTTTGATTCCTTCAGCACATTGTAGTGTAGATGCTCCAAGTGATGGGTCAGGAAAGTGATGGATGAATATTTAGGTTCAATGTTCCACCTATCCTAATCTCCTGATGGAAGTAGCTACTTCTTCTTCGCCAATTATAGAGGTTTTAGGAAAAGAGCCTGTCATTCATCTCTTTCATTACAGATGAACATGTGTGCACTGTTAAAATACACACGGAGAGAAAGCAATCTTGATTACAGATGTCATACATATTCAATAGGATGAACCAGTATTCATATTCATTTTACATGCACTACATTGCTTTAAATAAGATACAAAGATTCTGCTTGTAATGCGCAATAAGATTACATGTATCTGATTCTGAGCTGAAAAGCACAGTACAGTACTCATGGCAGAAATGGTTCTGAACTGCTTCTGAATAAGAAATTTGCACAAAGACTGAGACTTTCCACATTTTGGGAGCCAGAGTTCCTATTCAGACTTTTTCCCTTCCTTACAAGCTAGCTGTGTGGTCTGGAGCCTCGCAGCATTTCATCTCTTTAAAAACTAATGCCTACATTGGTGTCCCAGCTCTACTGATAGAGTTCTTGGAGGGAGATGTTATTATTCATAGATATAGCTAGATTCAGAGAGCGGCACTGAAAAGTCGGGTGCTAGGCTTTCAAGTGTGAAGATGTATGAAATCCCAAACTGAAAGGTCCTCAATCTCTCCTTCAGAAACACTGGCTCCTCGGCGGTTGTGTGTCTCTGTCCTCTACTGTCCATCACTCAGAACACTACTGGGTTTTGAAGTCATGATAACATGGCTGTAGATATGAGTGACGAGATATGTAATCATCCATTGCATCGACAGAATTATTTACAACAGCCTCCACATATCACAAAGAGATACTCAATGCAAGGGGAGATAAATGAAACTCAAACAATTGTTAGATATAAAGTAGCACTTAAGTAGGAAAATTTCAAACTGTTAGATCAGCAAAGTATGACAATTCCAGGCAGCAGGGGGAAACTAAGACAATTAAAGCAAAGGAGAAGTAAGAATACTATGATTTCAAAAACAGAATACGTGTATTCATTATATAATTTAAAGGAAAAAGGACATCTCTATAGAAAACAGTTAAAGCATTCACCTAGAAGGCTTAGAACTGGCCTGTTCTATTCGCCTGTCAACTCTTCTGGTTTAGAAATGGTTGCACTAGTAATTTCAGTACTGGAGAGACATTTTGCTTACATAATTTAATGTAAAACATGACTGCCCTTTAAAAGATCAATTTCTATACTGAGAAAGCCATTCTAAAATAGTTGTCCCTCTCTGCTTCTCTTACTTTTAAACATTATTCACAAAAGACAAATTCTAATTAGAAATAGCTCACTTCACTGAAACTAAAAGGCAAAGGTCAGTGATGAAAATGACATGTTGGATCACATAGTTGATTCACCCTTATCTTTAAAATAGAAATGAATTAAAATGGTCCACATTGTTACATTGTACAACATGAAGACTTTTAAAACATTATTTAACATATCTCTTTTTAAATTTCCTTAAAAATTTCATTTAAATGAATCTAAATAAGTCTGCCCACCTTTTTATGTGTGAATGTGTTTGAATAACACTGTAAATAACACTGCCAAAATAAATAAATAAACAAATCCAGCCTTTATGCTTCCAGGTAAGGAATGACAAACCAACTTCACATGGATACTGGGAGACATGACAGCTGAAAGGCATGCTGGATCTGGACTGCAGAAAATTTACTCTAGACTATATTCATTTCTGAAATCAATAATAGTGGACATTTTAAAATGGGAGGAAAAACCCCCTTTTTAAGAGTATTTCCTTTAAATCATATTAATGTCTATATGCTCGTGTCCCAGAGCTTAAAGGCCTGTGGGGTAGTCAAGTTGTGTCTACGGATGTCTAGCATTCAGATTAAGTTCACGTGATCTTTCAAAAATCTATTCAACCATCTTGAAGAATAACTTTTTCTTTCTGTGGTGGCTCATCAGGCAGAAGGAGAGGGCAGAAAGACAACAAGGAAAGGAAGTAGCAGGAAAGGAGTAATTATAACTACTCTGACCTCACTGACTTTTGATTATGGACCATCTAGTGATAACATGAGTCACTCAAGAGTTCAGCCTGAGCAAATGGGTTACTCTGAATTCAACAGGTTTCTTTCTCTGTGCTAAAGATAGTTAAGACAATTGATGTTCTGTCTGTCAAATATCTGTTATGAGGATTGGATTAAAAGAAGTCACACTTCATTGCTCCTGATATGAAAACTGCTACTCTGATTTCAAAAATCAGTATATGATCCAGAAAAGTCTAGATGTTTAGATAAGTTTTGAAACACAACATTTTATATTAAAGGCTGCTTATGTTGAGGAAAAAAAATAAGATATTCCTAAACATCACTCACTTGTGAGTACATTCTGCTAAGAGACTTAAGAAATTGGAGAAATACAGTTGAGATTGTACTTCTGCCTTTTGAAAGAGAAACTTATTTACAGTCAATGAAAAAGAAACTTATTTATAGTTTTTCAAGACAAACAAAATCACTGTGTCTTTTTACCCAAAGTTCAACAAATTGAGCATCTCAACTCTTACTCTATTTTTCTAGATAATCCAGAAATTCAGAGATGACATGGAAGAGACCCAGTGATTGTAACTCCTTACAATAAATGTAGATTTTGAATCATTTAATCCTAACATTTGATTAAAAGGGTCTATTACTTTTTCAAATTGATTTTTTTCTAACATGTAACAATACCTGTG
The DNA here is from genome assembly GCF_900518735.1 of Pseudonaja textilis. Next base: position 2,419,445 of record NW_020769313.1, read on the forward strand.
GCTGGTATTTATGAATATAAAAGTATGTACTCCAAAGCTGCTTTTTCAAGAGGCAACTGGATTTCTTGTTTTTCTTTAAAGACATTTTACTTCTCATCCAAGAAGCTTCTTCAGCTCTGACTAGATAGTGGAGAATGGAAGGATTTATATTACTTGCAGACAGCTGGTTATTCTTTTAGACAGTGCAACACAGTCTTTTCAGCTCTTCCAAGAAGGCTTCACACCCATTTGCCCTACTCAGGTGACCCTGAGGGCATAGATAAACCTCCAAGTGGCCTCAACAACTCTCTAAAAGAATGCAATAGCCAGCTATCTGCAAAGAATATAAATCCTTCCATTCCCCACCATCCAGTCAGAGCTGAAGAAGCTTCTTGGATGAGAAGCGAAACGTCTTCAAAGAAAAACAAGAAATCCAGTTGCCTCTTGAAAAAACATCTTTGGGACAACCATGACCTAGATGACTGAGAATATTCATAGACGTGTGTATTTTGAAATTAGTGCATCTATATATGATCAAGTTGTGAAGTCAGATAGCAAAACTTTGAAGAATTGTTTGAAGAATAGTGCTCAACATAGCTTAAACAAAAGGCAACCTGAAAATGACAAACATACCAGTGGTTGAAATTTTGGAAATGCAGTGCTGATATTGTGGTTTTCTATCCAGCAAGAGGTCACCTTTTCCACTGAATCTCTTTCAGGTGTATGTCTTGCTGTGTCTGTATACTCACTTTTATTTTGGATTGACATTCTTCAGAGCTGTCAACCATGGACAAAGGATACACAAATATTTCAAGTTTAAGAATTGTTTTCTAAGAACACTTAACTAATTTCAGCCCAGTTCTTTGGATTTTTTTAAATAAAAGGCTGAGGTGATTATTTAATTTTTACAGTTTATTGACTAGGTGGGATGAATATTTTCATGCATATAACACTATTCAGCAACTTATAGGTTTCGACCTGTTCATAATTATTAGCTGTGTACCTGATAACATTTGTTTTAATCCAAATGTTTTAAATAAGATTTAGCCATGGGTTAGTTTGGGTGCAAATCTCTAAAAATCTTTTTTTTAAAAAAAACATCACAGCTCTTCCTGCATTGCTAGCAGTAATGTTTTAAAATAGCAGTGATTGTAATGATGATTAATATCTACCATTGTAAAGTATTTACCCCGCTTTTGTGAAACTAGCATCTGTTTCCACGGAAACAGCAGCTAGTGAGGAAAAAAAAGACTTCTCACTCTGGGGTGGATGACAGGGTATTGTATATTTTAACTATTACATTCTTTCTGCAAATGTTTCAGAAATCTACTGAGGGAACGAATGCAAGAGTTTGATTGTGTATTAAACTTATACTGCTATATTCCAGGAAAAAGTATCCTATATAATGAAAGCAGAGTGGTCTTTGTTTGTGAAGTATATTGCTAAACTACAATTCCTGGCAGTCCCACTCTGTGTGGCAGAATAAGACTGCTAGTCAGTATGGTGATCAACGCTGAGCATTGTAATTCAGTAAATCTAGAGAGCTATAAGTTTCTTCCTGCTATAAATGAAACGCTTGTATTACCTCAGCCTAAACAACCATTGCTCAACTTTAAGTAAGCCAAAGTGTTGGATGGCAAAAACATTTGTCAGAAATGGCAAAACTCCAACAAGCTTAATTTGCAAGAGTATTTCACCATTCCAAAACCCTGGAAAACAGTTCCACGGAATCTCCTAAACCTATTTTAATTCCTGATATTTTGAAGGCAGAGGAGTCTGAACATCTCTCAACATATCCACTATTAGCTGCTCAGGTGCAGTTTACAAGTCTAAGTAATCTGATCTACCAGCCCATTCCCACTGCTCTGATAATGGAAATGATATTGGAAACAATCTTGCATATCTGTCTTTTTTTCCCCCTCTCATGTTTACCACAAAGTATTGAAGTGGTAATATAAGTAATCTTGTGGGCAGAGAAAAATCTAAGATGCCAACAATCTTGACACAGATGACAGGCCTGAGAAAAACTATATATCCTAGAAACCTTAGCAACATAAACTTACAGGTGTTTGGGGAATTTTGGGGAAATTGTTTTTCCCAAGATCTCTGGGACCTGATATACTATTGTAACAGGATCCAAGTATCAATCCAATCCAGTAGTCATTAGAAGTAAAGTCATTAGAAATAAATAAATAAGTAAATAAAGGAAAGCATTACCAAAAATATTCTATCAAATGACAAATGAATTAGGATTAAAAGATATATGGAGAGAAAGAAATCCAGAAAAAAACCAATATACATTATTCGTTACCACATAAATTGTGGTCAAGACTGGATATGTTATAGACAAATTTGGAAATTGAATGTAATATAAAAGAAATAGAAATAGAAACAAATATATGGGCAGATCATAACCCTATTAAAATAATTTTGAAAGGATTGAAAAAAAGAAGATGGATGTTAAATAAGGAGATTTTAAAAGAAAAATATTTTGTTAAGATGATGGGAAAAGAGTTAGAGTACTTCTTGAAAGAAAATAAAAAACAACAAACATCAACCCAAAACTTATGGGACATGACCAAAGCATATATTAGGGGTTTAGAAATTTCATATAATACACATAGACACAAAGAAAAGAAAGAAAAACAAATAAATTACAAGATACTCTTAAGGAATTAGAAAGAACATTACAAAAAATACCACACAATAAGATAGCAAATACAGAAAGGATAATGGTTAGGCATAAACTGAATATGTTGATACAAGATGAATGGGCACAGGACATGAAGAAGATAAAACAGAACTATTTTGAACACTCAAACAAGCCGGGAAGATGGCTAGCCTACAGACTTAAGAAAGAAAAGGAAAAAGATCAATCCAACAATTGAAGGATGTTGATGGTACTCTATAATATCAAATTGAACAGAAGAAACATATTGCTAGAAGTTTTTTTGAAGAACTATACAATAGGAAGGACATACCAGAGGAAAATATCCAAAAATATTTAAAGAGAAAAGGGCTAGTCACAATTTCGGAAGGAATAAAGAAGAGATGAATAAGGAAGGTTGAAAACGATACAAGAATTACAGCAACAAAACATAAACATAGACTGGTAGCCATACATACAAGTTCAGGCGAGATATTAAAAAGACAAAGAACAATATGGATTTCACATGGAAAAACACCAATTAGATGGGATTCTACAAGGAATGGGGAAAAAATGATTTCAAGAATATACAAATTATTACTAGATTTTAAAATGGAAGAGGAGGTGGTCAAAAAAACAATGATGGTATGGGCGAAAAATATTGGCCACAATATAGATTTGGAAAATTGGGAAAAAATGTGGGGACTAAATTACAAATTAACCATATTCACAGCATACAGGGAAAACCTATATAAAATGTTCTACAGGTGGCACCTACCCCCCCACCCGCTAGATTGGCAAAAATGTTTAATTTAAACCCTAATTGTTGGAAGTGCGGAAAAGAAAAGGGCACTTATTTTCATATCTGGTGCCCATGCCCAGAAGTGAAGAAATACTGGAATACAATCAGACAATGGCTAGAGGAAATTATAAATCAGAAAACTGAATTTAATCCAGAATTTTTTTTATTAGGTATACTAACACAAAAATGTAGTAAAAAAGATAGGTACATTACATATACTAACAGCTGCAAGGATTTCGTATGCGCAACTTTGGAAGGAGAAAAGGATACCATCAGAGAGCATAGTTATAAAGAAAATAATAGATTATATAGAGATGGACAGGCTCATGTTGAAATTAAAAGACAAAGAAGATTCAATATATTATAGAGCCTAGTATGCCTGGTATGAGTGGTTTAGAAATGAAAATAAAATAAAATGGCAATTAGGAAAAGAATGAGGAAGTATGCAAATATGTATATATGTTATAGAAAAGATTGAAGTGTAAGATGAAATATATGGATTTGTAACAAGAGTAAGATGTAATGGTAATGGAATAAGTAATCATATACTGAAAAATGTAAGGAAATGTAAAAGATGTCTTGATGTTGACAACAATGCATATAGTTTTATTTTATTTTTTAAAACTTTGGAATCTCAATAAAATATTTTTTTAAAAGAAATAAAGCAATAAAACCTTCTAGCTTCTGCTCCTGACATGGTTGCCACTGCTATGGAATGACAATGGAAACTGAGAGTTTTTCCCCAATAGTCTAATAGTCTAATACAATTCTCGTTCAATCAGAACACACACACACAATTGTCTATAGCCTGCTCTATTTATCTTTGGTAAGGAAACCCATAGGAAAATATTTCACTAAATTCCATTGAAACCACAACTTTGCTCCTCCCGGGAAGTTAACTAGCTGAGAAAGAGGAGCATGCTAGAGGCACTTATCTTGGTATCTTCCTGGAGAAAGAACAATGTGGCTCTGGAGAAGAGAAGGCACCCACTCCAGGAATGTTTTGAGATTTAGGAAAAGAAGAATCAACACCAGAAAGATGTCTAGATGCGAAACTAAGTGATGCAGAATGTGCTAGTTTATTTTCTTTTATTTAGATGTGCTCAAAGCCTTGCCTAGACTGCCTTTCATGGTTCTCCCCTCAAGTTCCATCTTCATTTTTTAAAATGAGCCTTGCCTTTATTTAACTATTTTTTAAATTCAATTCTTGGTCTGGCATCCCACATTCATTCTTATTTCTCTTGGCTGTTATGTGTTTTCTAGTCAAGTACATTAAAAAAAATGCATTTTTTTATGCTTGATTTTGTCTCAAGGGATGTAACCTGATAAAAGGTATCAGGGAGCTGGACAGAGTATCAAAGTATGCAAGATGGAGACTGTAGCATCAGAATTGAATCCTGATCCTTTCCATGTGTGTATTTGAAATATACGTTTGTTCCAAAGGGGCAGGACTTTAAATGAGATTCTGTGGCCACCATCTTGCCTATTTCCCTCTCTCCCATCTTGGTGTGGATGCTACTAACTTGCCATTGCTGAATGACTACTTCACTGATTTTGTGCCATCAAGTCAATGTTGACTCCTAGTAACCCCATAGACAGATTTTCTTCAGTCTGGTATTTCAGGTCTCCCAATGGTGCATTCATTGCCATTTAACTGAGTCTATCCACATTGCTGCTGATCATCCTCTTCTGCTTTTTCCTTTCACCTTTCCCTGAACTAGAGCCCTTCTCTAGGGAATCAGTTCTTTGCATCATTTATCCAAAATCGGATCATTTGCAGCTCAAGTGGGTTTTTTTTATGACCTATTTGTTTTCTGTCCATGGTATTCACAAACTCTTCGCTAACATCAAAGTTCAAAAGCATCAATAGCCTACATCTAGCCTACATCTTCAAAGTCCAACTTTCGCTTCCATAGAGTGTTCTGGGGAATATCATGGCTTTCACCATTCTGATCTTCATAGATATACATGCATGACAGCAACTGAATGTCTTTTTGAAGGCCTTCATGGCTGCTGTTCCAAATGCTAGTCTGGGTTTAAGTTGCCCCTGTGCACTTCCTCTTGCTCTATTATCCATGACTGGGGGGTGAGGAAGATAGTGTAGGCAATACCAGTGAAAGTAGCCACTCTAGTTATCTTGGGTGGTGAATAGGCCTTGTGGGGTTAATCATTGCCCCTGGATTGGGATCATAGCTGAAGGAAAGCCTTTGGAGCTGTTTGCTAACTTAGCAAATATTAACACTAAAACTTCTAGTCTGAAGTTAGCAATAGCAGATATTAACCATATTAAAGAAACAAACAAACATAAAATATGGGCCATCCTCTGTCATACCCATTTGTTTTTTACCCGCTGTACATTGACTGCTATCATGTGCAACTAGGTGGTTGGAAAAACAAAACTTAATTAATAAAATTTCTAATGCAAACCTTTCTGCACAGCATCATTGTTTCTACTTTGTTTGATCAGTTAGAATGATCATATGGAGAATTCATAAGCATTCTGTGTAAGTAAACATGCCACAAAATCCAGGTAAATTATTGTATATATCATAGTGGTGTGGACTTTGCTTCTGGGGAAGCAGTATGCAATTTTAGGCTTGGATCACATGTCTTCAGCATCAAGGGTAATTTGTCCTTCCTTACATCATATTATAATAGTTCATTTGCAGATTTTTCTGCCTTTAAACACAGTTACAGTTTTCTTTTAACTTCAAATGCTATATGTATTTGCATTACCTCTTCAGTGAGTTCAATGCCATTTCCATAGCAGATGAATTGCTGAACATGTTCTCTTGTAATTTCAAAGCATGAAAGTTCTCACTTGAGTACGCATTATTTTTAATAATGCCACCAATGTTGTCCTCATTACTGTAAGAGACACCCAAGACAGACATAAATCATCAAGACTGGACTCACATTGGCATGACAAATGAATATCATCAAGAGGACTATGATTCAGCTGTTAAGTAGTGCCAGGACAGTTCTGTAGGTTCAGAAAGATATTTCAGTGTCCTTCCTTGCCTTTATCTAAAGTTATTTAAAGTGGTAGATTTAAATTCACAAATTTAGCTTCTCCAAAAATCTCTGTATTCTGACACACAGCACCCAAACCACAACACAACACACAGGCAACTACTGTGCAAAAATCCTACCATACATAAAAGGGCTGTTGGAAATGACAGCCAGAATTCTGCAATCTCTAAGAATAGCAACAGCCCACAAACCCACAGCCACATTCCACCAGGAATTATCCAGAACCAAAGACAAGATACAGAAGGATGAAAGAAACAATGTAATCTACAAAGTCAACTGTAACAACTGCAACTAATACTACGTGAGACAAACACCACGTCAATTAAAAACCAGGATCCACAAACACCGGCTGGCAGTCAAATGCCATGATCCCACGTCTTTAATCTCTACTCACACCAACACCAAACAGTACCAGTTCAATTGGAGCAACACAAAAATCATTGGACATGCTACCACCCACCATGCTCATGAGTTCATCAAAGTCTGGCACTCCACAAGAAATTCCATCAACAGACACATTGACCTACAACCAGCCTACTAACCCCTCATAATCCAAATCACCACACAGCTAACCAGAGACTTTACCAACCCTCAACCAACCCACACAAGCCCCCTGAACCAGCATTTCATATGCCAATAACCCTTACCCCATCACAAGACCTATCACAAAACTCCCACTAAAGACTCACCCTTGACCCATCACAAAACCCATCACAAGACCCTCACTTGACACATCTACACTTGACCCATCACAAGATTTACCTATAAACAGAAATGCACTGACACTGACATCCCTTAAACACCACTGAAGATGTTATCTAGCATGGTAATGAAACATTTGGAAACCAACCCACATTCAGATAATGAACCTTCACTCTCAAATTTAGCCTATTTTACTACTTACAAGAATCTCTGGCCACTAGAGAAAAGGCTAGCTTTGTTATAATGTTTCAAGTGTTCCATCAGGACTTTTAGAGAACTGGACCAAATTTCAAATCTTCTGACCCTTAATATGAAGAGACCCGAGAATGTCATGTTTTTTTAAAAAAAATCTGCATTTATCAGAATTTTGACTCCTGCTTTGCAGCTTAGAAAATATACACAAAAGATCCACATGTTTAAAAAAAACTTTTATTAAAAATGCTGGTAAATTCTAGATATAATATGTAATGTCATGCTGCATAGCATTCAGAAACAGCACCATAGGACATAAACATAGTTCTGCCTCCAACTCCTTAAAACAAACACATCTGAAAAGGACTGAATATTTTTTAAAACAAATCCAAATATTGCACAGTTCCACAATGTCCATTTATAGTATTCATGAAAACATATACAATACTTCTACACACTGTTTTGGCCAAATATGCAAGTCAGTTTTGAAATGGAGTCAACCAGAACACATGACTATGAAATTGAGAAATCTAACAAAAAGAGAGATGTCTATTTAGGATTAATTTTCAAAAAGGTAAAGAAAGAAATGAGGCCAGTTTGGTCTAGTGGTTAAAGTGCTGGATGAGGAGTGGGGAACCTGGAGTTTTCATCCTACTTTAGGCATGAAAACGAATGAAGTAATGATTGGGTAGTCACCCCCTTTCAGCCCTAGGAAGAATGCAGTGGGAAAATACTTCTGAAAATGCTGTCTAGAAAATTGCATCAACTTATCAAACTAGTTGCCAGGAGTCAAAACTGTCTCAAAGTAAAAAGGAAAAAAACCATGATAGATTAGCTAGCTAATCATCAGGAACCTGATTACTTGGATTGGATTAACCAGCCAATAAGACAGGAACTGTCAGGCCCAAGCCCAAAGTTGACACAGTGAAATATAACCAAGTCCAAATCTTTATTTGCTTACACCTAATAAACAGAATCTTGACAGACTAAAGCTATATCCCTCTACCCTAATAGATATAACCTGAGAGATTCTGGGGTAATTCTACTGTAAACCTCTTCCTCCTCCCCAACCTAGTTCAGTATTTTGCAATGTCTTAATTCAGGTTTCTCTGTCTCCTCCTTGGTGAGCCTGCTGGGATTCACCCCACTTCTTCTCTGGCATATTCCATCACAGGAGGTATCATAATGCTGAAGCATTAAAGACAAATGCTAACAGCTTCTAACATTCTAGAAACGAATAATATTATAGTCTAATAATAGACTACAGTGCTAGAGCTGAAAGAACCTTTCAGTGATTCAGTACTTTTTAGCATAATGATAGTTAAATATATGAATTTGCTTGAAATTAAGGTAGATGTTTGGTCCATCTGGTCCAGAACTGTTGATTAAAACTGGTCATGGATTTCAAAGTTTTCAGGGATAGATCTTTCCCAGTTCTACAAACTGAAATCCTTTGTAACTATAACTGAACCCATTACTTATAACTGAGCCCAGCCCAGTGGTGGTATTCAACGCTTGGTGGGCGTGGTTTGGCGTGGCTTGGTGGGCATGGCAGGGGAAGGATACTGCAAAATCTCCATTCTCACCCTACTCCTGGGCTAAGGTTCCTGCAAAATCCCATTCCCTCCCCACCCCCACTAACCTGCTTTCCAACTCAGTTCTCCTATGTAGGGCAACAAAAGAAGACCCAGCCGATCATCTGGGACTCAGGAGGCAGAGAATAGATGGGGGCAGGGTCAGTCAGAGGTGGCATTTGCCAGTTCTCCGAATTACTCAAAATTTCCATTACCTGTTCTCCAGAACTGGTCAGAACTTGCTGAATACTACCTCAGGCCCAGCCCATTATTTATAACTGAGCCCATTATTTTCAATATGTATCTATACATAAGTATGCTTTAGATTGGAATTATATGGATTGGAATTATATTGCTGCACTGCTATAGAAATTCTGAAACTCCCATATGTGTCACCAGTAAGGCTCTAAAAAGTGAGAACATTGCTGGTGACAGATGGGAATTTCAGAATTTCCATAGCAGTGCAGTTAGATCATCTTGCTGTAGAGAGGAGAATCAAGGAGCTAAATCAGATTGAGGATGGAATTGAAGATGTTCCAGGAAAAAAAAAACATTTCTGTGATGGAAGTTATTAAATATCCTCATGACTTCTCATGGGAATCTGTCACTCTTTTCTCAGAAGAAATGTTCTGAAGAATAGGAAAATATGAATCCTGATGGATTGATAAAAATTGAACTCTTTGCTGATACAGAAAACAGATAATAGCTCTGATCTTTCTTTGGACTGTTACAAATCAATGCAAAAACAGGTCGTAGTATGAAAAATCTATGATGATGTATATGTTACAATAAGTACAAATTCTAAGTCGATTGTAACAAGCCAGAAAGTCATGAATTCTATCAGTAATTTCCAAAAACTAACACACTCTACTAATTACTAAATGTTTAGATAATTACTTTAATTTACTGTTGAAACTTGACTTTATTTGCTGGCATGAATTAAGTGTCATTTACATTTTTTTTAATGATGTTTATAATCTGTAACCTCCCAACAACAACAAATTAAGAGCTGTGATAGTGATTTGCTTCAAGGGAATCAGACCAATAGCATCTAGCCAAGTCATATTCACACTGATCAGTAGCTTTTCCAATGACTTAAGCTTTCTCTTTTTTTCACAACACAAATCTATCTACAACATCTGTTATTTTATAGATTTCTATGATTAAATTTTCTGACCAAGCTAACTAAGCCCTTTTCTTTATTCCTTGATCTTTTGCATCCTTCCGAAAGTTGGATGCATAATTGCACAGGATGGTCTCAGAAAAGAATATAACATCCTTTGCTCGGGAAAATAAGATATTGCACCCCATTATTAGAACCTTCAAATAAGCTACTACATGAAAATCCCTTTAACTAGAGATGTAAAGAAGAAAATGAGGCCTTTACCTCATTCATTCATGCATTCATGCATTCATTCGTTCATTCATTCATTCATTCATTCATTCATTCATTCATTCTGAACAGTTCCCCATCACATGTTTGTGACCCTGAGCAGCTCACATAATTAAACAATAAACACAACCAATAGAGAAAATATAAAGGACAAAAACTCAGTTAAAACCAGAATTTAAAATCAGAATCTGAAATCAGGAAACATAATAGGTACACAAGTTCAACTTATGTGTCAATCAATACAGCCATTTATCAGGCTCCAAAAAATAGCTGGATTGATAGAAGATAATTTGTAACTTAGGGTTGAAATAAGGGATCCTTGGTGCTCTTTTAACTCAACTATTTTTTGCAGATGCTTCATTGCTCAACTTAGGTAGTATCATCGGCTGCAGAATCCAATCTGGGCCAGTCACTGTCTGGTGTTCACAGAACAATCTGTCACTGAATGTCCATAAAACCAAAGAACTGATTACAGACTTCAGGAAACATGGACAGGACCATGCGCCACTCATCATCAATGGAGAATGAGTGGAAACTGTCCCTACGATCAGATTCCTTGGCATCCATATTTCAGCTGATATCTCCTGGTCCCCTAACACTAAGGCCATAGTGAAGAAGGCTCAGCAGCAGCTGCACTTCCTGTGGGTTCTCAGGAAGAACAATCTGGATAAGAAGCTGTTGCTGGCTTTCTATAAAGCCTCTGTGGAGAGCACTCTGACATATTGTCTGGGTGTGTGATATGCAGGCTCCACAGTTGAGGACAGGAAAACTGTACAGAGGGTGATAAACACAGCTCAAAAGATCATTGGTTGCCCTCTGCAATTAATTACCCTGGCAATTATCTTTTTGACCTGCTGCCGTCTGGACAACGTTTTAGGTCAATAAAATCCCACACCACTAGACTAACAAATAGTTTCTTTCCCTGGGCCATCCGAACCACAAATAAACATGAAGTCACTACCTTATTAAGATGTGAAAAGATGTGAAATCTCAATACCCCACTCAGATGTATAATAACATATTACAGTACAATCCATCTCTTGTGTATTATACTCGGCTAAGCGTTACAGTCAGTGTTGGATGTATATTTTGTGTATATTCGTAGATTTTGTACTCTCAAATTGCAAATGGAGACATGAGTACTCTATCTTTCTTATCTTCATTTTTAAGTGCTTTGGTTCTATTGTATTGTGAACAGTTGCTGGGGTGCATCCACAGTTTCATTGTACTTGTACAATGACAATAAAGTTCTTCTAATTCTAATTCTAGTTCACTGGGACCCGAGGTTTTGTCTTCCGAGCTTTCAGACTCAAGCTGGAACCCATCTTCAGAGGACTTCTCTCTGAAGATGGGCTCCAGCATGTCTGAAAACTCAGAAGACAAAATCTCTGGTTCTGGTAACCAATCCAGATTGGATCCTGCAACATTATCCTGGAATGTGTATATTCACCTTCCTCATGAACATCATAAGTGATCCAAGTGCACCAGCTCCAAGGATGTTAACTTCCTGGAACTGAAGGCCATAAAACCCCTTCTAGTCTTGCTATGGTTGAGCTGAATTCTTTTTTTCCCATCCCCATCTTAGTCAGAACATCAAAAGCATCAATTAATTCACCAGGGGTGAAGATGTACTCTTGGGTATCATAAGCATATTGATGATATCTTACCTATGGTGACATTTGATTCATACAGATGTTAAACAGGAGTGAAGAAAATACTGAACCCTGAAAAAACTTGCAGAGGAAGAGCAGGGATTAGGCCATTTCATTCCTGATCAATGTTGACTGGAACTGGCCCAGGAGAGAGGAAAATCCCATCCCCAACCCCCTTAGATAGTCCAGAAAGACACCATTGTTAATGGTACTGAAAGTTTTTGAGAGGTCAAGAACAAAGATGGGCACACTACCCATTCCCAGAACTGAAACCTGACTGGAAGGATAATTCCTCTAGGATCTTCTTCATCCACTTCATTCAGGTTGAATTAGTTCCAGGATCAAAAACTCATTGAAAGTGTTAATTATTACAATCCTTTGACCACTGAAGGGTCCTGATAGACTCAAGTGGCTGTTATAAGAAACAGTGTTCAAAATAATGTTCATCTAGATATTGTTTCTTGCAATGGTCCTCATTTAGTGTTGATCTGAAATAGCAGAACCAAGTCTGATTTCATTAGAGACTGCCCCCCTTGTCAGATTCAAGGTACTTATATTCCACCACAGCCTCTTTTCCAAGATTGTCAAATGGAAGTATCTTGTTAGGACATGAGGTATGCAAGTTTGCATCCAGAGGGATGTTATGTATACAGCTTCTCACAATCTGTTTTGGCTACAAGCCTATTTGCATTTTTTTGGTAAGTTCTTTCCTCTTTTGGTAATGGAAAAAGAATTAAGGCAATGAATGGAACAGACAAGCAAACCCCAAAAAGCAACAAATGCACAAATAAATATGATTCCTGACATTTCTTAACGGTCTTAATTACTAGTAATCATCAACATTTGTATTTTTCCTGACATTTACCAAATCATGCTTATGTAGAGGTATAACAAGTCATGAAATAGTTCTTAGTTTGCACAGGCAGAGCATTACAAAAAAATGGAATGTATGCCAGCCTAATTTCCAGTGTATCAAAAGTTATTTTTTATGACAATCATATTAAGGTGTCATATGAATTCTTCTAAAAGTATTCAGAAGATATAAACTGTAGCTAGATTAGGATAGATTCTTACAGGATAAAAATTTAATGCAATCTAAGTTCATATTAAAAAAACAATGTGATATTATTCAAATGAGGCAAAGAACTGTTGTTATTATTTCTCTCTCTCTAATCACTGGCACAGGGATGTGTGAAATTATTCACTTGAAATCCTTACACTCAAGGTGATACAATGAAACACAGGATGCTACAGTTGTCAAGTAATGAATATTTACATAGAACCCTCCACCTAAAGATGCAGGGGAGTAAATTTTGTTGTGTGGTGATGAGAATAAATGTTCTACAAAAGGTCCCTTTCTACATAGTCCTTATGATACCAGACCTTAATATGCTCTTCTGCTTTTATTAATACCAATCACAATCTAAAAATCAAACAGGTGACTGGGAAGAATATGTAGTGCTGCTAAAAGGATCCATTTTCATGCTAATATGTCAAACACCACAGACCAAGGACCACTCCTATTTTCTTCTGGTGGATCATACATTAATGGAAACACAACCATATCCAAGGGTGGGCTACGGTGGGCTCTCGGGGGCTTGGGAGACCCCCTCGCTAAGACTCTGTGGGGCTCAGAGAGCCCCCAATAATGACAGAAAGACAAGCAGCAAGGGAAAGCTCTTAATAGGCTTAATTAAACTTCTGGGCTTTCAGCCAAGAGTATTCGATAACTCATAAAAGTGTTGCAAGTTAGATAAACAATCCACTCAGAACTTGTGAGGGAGACCCATCGAGAAAATCAGATAACATAGCCACCAGCCTCCGAGGGGATTAAATCCCAAATAATAAGAATCACGTAACTCACCAAAAACTCCACTAAGACGCCAAAATCCCTCTCACAGTCACTCCTATTAAGCCTGGTTTCATCCAGTCTTTTATTTAAATATTAAATGCACAAAATAATAAACAACTTTTTGGTATATAATTTTTTTAAAGTAATAAGGGCAAAGAAGCGATGTTGAGTTGGCCACACCCACCCAGTCACATGACCACCCAGCCATGCCCACCCACCCAGTCATTAGGGCAATGAGCCCCTTGCTAAAAATTTGGAGCCTATCCCTGACCATATCCCAACAAACACACACCATATCCCTTGCTTCTATTTATGTTTGAACAGGCATGTATCAGAAACTAGAAAGCCACTATTACATTAATTGCTCAATTGTTACAATAATGCACTCTTACTTGTTGTTAAATGTTTTCCTGTTACATGTGTAAGACTGTTGCATGTATAAAAAGATTAATGTGAAATGAGAATTGGGTCCATCATCAGAAGATGATACTGCCTGAATACTTTTTCAGCTATACCCTTACAGATAAATGACTTCCCAACTTGTAGTCCTTTGAGATTTATCAAATGGCACCATGCTGCTTTCTTCATATAGGTGTCAAAGGCACTAATCCCTCTCCCCCAAAATATAGAGACTGAGGAAAAGTTGCTTTCAGTTTTATGAGTGATAACAAATATAGTAATCACAGCAAATGGTGTTAAATGACCCATCTTTTTTGTATTGATTTGTCACAGAATGCCATTTTGTCTTTTTTATCTTAGAAGACCCTTTAGAAACAGCACCAAAATTATTGGAAAAGATGCATATGCACCTTGCGTATGGCAAGGTGGCTGGTTTGAAAATAAACGAAGATAAGACAAAGATTTTGACAAAGAATATCTTATCAAGACAAAAGGAAGAATTGGCAGATTTATTGAAAATTCAAGTCATGAATAAGATCAAGTATTTGGGGATACATTTGACAGCAAGATGTAGTACATTAAAAAAAGAATAATTATATTAAACTTAAACAGCAGATAGCGCTAGACTTGGCGAAATGGGAAAATCTACAACTGTCACTAATAGGGAGAATTTCAACAATCAAGATGAATATATTACCCAGAATCTTACATTTGTTCCAAACAATTCCAGTTAGGCTTGGAAAAGACTATTTTGAAGATTTAAATAAAATTGTGTTGAAATATATATGGCAAGGTAAGAAAGCAAGAATAAAGTTAAAGCTTTTACAAGATACTAGAGTTAGAGGAGGATTTGGTTTGCCTAATTGGGAGTTGTACTACCAAGCTACAAATCTGATATGGGTCAAGGAATAGATAACATTAAGAAATACTAGATTGTTGACATTAGAAGGACATGATTTGTTGTTGGGGTGGCACGCTTTTTTATGGTACAAGGGAACTAAAACACGGGGGTATTTTAGAAGACATTATATACGGGAATCTTTGTGGTTAAATTGGGAGATTAAAAGACAATGTTATTTGAAAATTCCAGTCTGGTTATCGACTATTGAAGCATTTTCTTATCCTATAATATATAAAAAGGAACAAACAGTTAGATATGGGGAAATATTGAATGAAAAGGATGAACTTAAATCTGTGCAAAAACTATAGGAACAAGGTATAAAGATGAATTGGTTTTCATATGCGCAAATATATTCAAGGTATGATAAAGATTTTAAAACAGAAGGTTTCTATGATAAATTGACTGATTTAGATAAGATTTTGACAGGTACTGATGAACAGGTGATTAAAAAATTGTATGGATATTTATTAGAAATCAAACTAGAAGAAGAACAAATTAAAGAAACTATGATTGCTTGGGGGAAGAACTTTGGATATAGGATTGATTTAGAGAAATGGCAAAAATTGTGGTCTCAAAATTATAAAATGACAATGTCAACAGTTTATAAAGAAAATTTGTATCAGATGTTTTTTACAGGTGGCATTTTCCCCCGACAAGAATAGCAAGAATGTTCAAGAATAAATCCGAAAAATGTTGGAAATGTCATCAGACAACTGGCTCATGGTGGACTTTTGTGGATGCTAAAAAATACTGGACTAAAATCTACATGTGGTTGGAAAAAATGAGAAAAAATATATAGACTTGAAACCAGAGATATTTTTATTGGGAATTTTACCTGAAATATATAGCAAAGATTTGAAATACCTGATTGTAAATGTATTAACAGCGGCTAGGATTGTATTTGCTAAAAACTGGAAAAATGAGAAAATACCATTGCAGGAAGAAATCATTAAGAAAATATTGGAATGTGCTGAAATGAGTAGATTGACATTTGAAATGAGAGAACAAGAGGATAAACAATTTTATAAAATTTGGGACCTTTTCTATCAATGGTTAGATAAAAAATTCAGTAATGAAATATGTATATTTTTAGAAAATAATAAATATATACAGATGTACTTCTTTTTTTATTATATCTACAAAATGTTTTTAGGATAGATTTGGGAAGATAATATGAATGGTTGTAAAATAAATTAAGTAAATTATGGTTATCTCATAAAATATGATTGAATAAAACTATAGTCAAATGATTGATTAATAATGATACTAGGGTATTTAATTTTTGATTGATGATATGAGCTTTTATGTAATGTAACTGTAATTGAAGACTACGAAATGGATGCACAAAATAATTTGTAAACCAACTGGCACACTGTTTGTATACCTATGGAAGAAAGTTTGATGTTTTTATGTTTTGTTTGTTTATGTTTGTTTTTAAAAACCAATAAAATCTTTTTTTTAAAAAAGAATGCCATTTTGTCCAACATCCACTGCTGAGTGAAATCAGCGGGCATATTGGACACTGTATCAACAATGTGCAAATGGCATTTCTCTCTGTTACTCTACTTAGATTTGGCAGTGAATTCTTTACTGGAAAGTGGGCCCAGTACATGCCTAAGAGTTTTGATCTTCAGGGCATTATAGGTGTGCCTGTTCTAAACTTTGCTTAGTCAATTAATTGCCTAAGTTGTTGCTATTTTTAATGAATATATAGTTTGTAAGTAAACAAGTGAGACTTGTGAATTGGTGATAATTGGATCATACACAGGGAATTAATTTCATTGTTCTTGAAACTATATAATTGCCAACTCTGTCTGAGGACATAAAATGAGCCAGTATATTGGAGCAATAAAGGGGATGAACTGGCAGAGGATGAATTCTAGCCCACCTTTAATCATGAAATTTCATTCAGAACCTTTGGATCAATTTCTCTCTCTCAAGTACAACCTATCCCAGGGGGTTGCTGTTGGGTGCAGACAGGAATTAAAAGGCTGGAACAACATATAAAGTATGTTCCTCAAAGAAAGGTTGAACCTAATTTAATATATAAATCCCCTCAAGATGGTGGTTTTTAACCTTGATAGCCTTCAATCATTTCAGAGTTCTTAAAAATCTGCTTCCTCTCTACTTACTTTCCTAACACTGTGAAGTTAGTGTTCTCTGACTTTGGTTGTTTGCTTGCAGACATTTCATTACCCAACTAGGTAACATCATCAGTGCTAGTGAGTATGGGGGTTTCTCTCTGTTTGTATATAGTAGCGTCCCCTGGCAGTGTTGATGAGGGCATGTTTTTCTCCTTGGATAGTTCCTTGCTAGTTCCTTGATTTCTTGCTGATTCCTTGATTTCTTGCTAGTTCCTTAAATGTTGTAAAACTGTTCTAAGACTCTTTCTGTCTTCAAAAATGAAGCAGTAAATGATTTATTAGCAAGGAAACTTCAAAATGTTCTCTCTGAGATGCAAGTCTAATCAGTGGTGGGATTCAAAAATTTTTTACTACTGGTTCTGTGGGTGTGGCTTGGTGGGCGTGGAAGGATAATGTAAAATCTCCAGTCAGAAGTGGTATTTGCCGGTTCTCCGAACTACTCAAAATTTCCGCTACTGGTTCTCCAGAACTGGTCAGAACCTACTGAATACCATCTTTGAGTCTAATGTTAGGGAAGAAACTATTCAGCCCAATGAGAAAGTCTTCCCTCTTCTGTTAACCTAGCTCTTTTAAACACCAAATATTTGTATGATTCAGTCTGATCAGTTTGTTTCTCTTCTAACATTTTAAAAATATATTATTTTTCCCCTTTGTTATTATACCTCACTGATTATTTTGAAAAAATAATGGAAAATGAAGCAGAAATTTCTTAAATCTAAACACCATGAAATTATGATTAAACATAACAAACTAGTACTTTGAATAAAAACAATACTTTCTTTAAAAAGAGATAGATTGCTATTCCTTCATTTCATTGACCTATCTAAGTTTAAAAATTATGGTATTCCAATTCTATCTTTAAAAAAAATAAACATATATTTCTAATGAAATTTCAACAGTGAGATACAATTTGTTTTAATATATTATTAATAAAAATTAATATACAATTGTAATAGTGATGCGATTCAAAAAAAATTACTATTGGTTATGTGGCCATGGCTTGGTGGCCTTGGCAGGGGAAGGATACTGTAAAATCTCCAGTCAGAGGTGGCATTTGCCGGTTCTCTGAACTACTCAAAATTTCTGCTACCGATTCTCCAGAACTGGTCAGAACCTTCTGAATACCATCTCTGAATTTCTAATATATCAAAATGCTTACTATATAGAGACATCATAACCATAACTTTGAGAAGCTATGCTAGTTCATCAAATTTAAAAAGAGAAAAAAAAATCTGGCTATGAAAATCTGGCTAATTTTAACTCTAATATTAAATGCTATCAAAACAATAATTTGCTGCATGGAATACATATGATCTGCCATTAATTACCAGGTCCTTGTATTGTTGAGAGTAAAGAATGAATAAAAGATCATTCTGGTATAGGAAAGTTACTATCTTTTCAAAGAAAGTCCCATCATCTCTTTAAACCACTATTTCTCAAACTTGGAAAATTTAAGAATAATGGACTTTGATACCCAGAATTATCTAGCCATTCTGGAAGCAGAAGTCTACACACCTTAAAATTGCCAAGTTTGAAAAAAACATTGGTTTAAATTTTACTAATTTGGCTTAAACATAGTAATTGTCCAATTTCAACTCAAGTTCACAACTTGCTACCTCACAAATTGTTTGGATCATCACTCCCCCAAATCTCTATCCTAATAGGAATTCTGGAAGTTATGATGCCAAGATATTAGGAGGGAACCAAACTGGGGAAAACTAAATTATTGCACATATTCACCACTTTACAACTATATAATTTAAAAGCAGATGATAAATTCCACAAACACAAAACACTGGGAAACAAGAACGAGTTTTCAGAAGGTAATTGCTATCCTTGGAAGGCAGGCTTAAAGCAATTCTCTTTTGCTTTCTGTGGCAGGGTTCCCAGGGACAGCCACATTTTCTCCTAGAGCACATTAAAAAGACATTTATTATCCTAGTCTTATGAAGAGCTTTAAGCTTATAATAAGAGTTAATTGCATAAAATAGGGACAAGTCAATATAATGAGAGTGAATTTCAAAACAAGTCTTTCTCTCCCATATTTCATACTCCACTTTGTGGATCAATTTCTTAACAGAGATTGTTCATGATCTGACCCAAGATGTTTAACTTAATTTTTCTTCTTAGACTGTCTTGGCTAGCTTTTCTAAACCTCTAATGATTTTTTTTTTTGGGGGGGGGGGATTTAAATGAAGAAAAAAAATCAAAGCAATAGACAAAGCTTCTCCCTAGACATGTATGGTTCCTCTACTCCTAATATACAGATAAGAATGCTTTTTCCTTTAATACTCAAAACAGTTCTGAAACCCGAAAAAAAATATCTTTAGCAGGATTTATACTATGGTATTTTTTATGAGACTTGTACTGTGAAAATGTCTCATTTCATTAATGGAATTATAACATCTCTCATCCCCATGTCCACTAAAAAAAAGACTTATTAAGGACAAAAGACAAAATGAGTTTTAACCTGTATCACTCCCAGTTCAAGTGTGACTATATATGTTTCATGCAGTAAATTATTGTTTTAATAGCATTTAATATTAGAGTTAGAGCTAAAGTTTTCATAGCCAAATTTTTATTTTTAAAAATTTGATAAACAAGCATAGCTTCTAAACGTTATGAACATGATGTCTCTATATTTTATTTTATTTATTTGGTTTGTCAATTGCTTACAAAATAATAGGTATAAGTAAAAACATAGTTATGAATACATGGATACATATAAGAAAAATAAAAAATAAAAGAAACAATAGGACAGGGATAGTAGGCTCGTTGGTGAGCTTATGCACGCCCCCTACAGACCTCTTAGGAAAGGGGTGAGGTCAATAGTAGAAAATCTAAGGTTAACGTTTTTGGGGTTTGGGGAAAAAAACACAGAGTCAGGTAGAGTATTCCAGACATTGACCACTCTATTGCTGAAGTCGTATTTCCTGCAGTCAAGTTTGGTGCGTTTAATCTTGAGTTTGTATCTATTGTTTGCTCTTGTGTTGTTATGGTTGAAGCTGAATGATTCTAATCATTAGTTGCTCTGTCTCTTGAAATTGGTACTGCCATCTAGGATAAGCTTTTCAAGAGAGCTTTTCTTGATCTACTTAGAGCTAAATCCAATACAATGATTTAGGCTACAATGTAATTTTAATTTAATCCATTCAATTTAAGTGTCACCCAGTTTCAGACAACTCTGAATGGCTCACAACACAATAACAATAAAATAAAGTGTAAACAATCAAAATAGGAACAAAAAATTAGTAAAATTAAAAAAGAATAAGAACAAGATGGTGGTCAATGTTCCCAGAAAGACATTCCAGAGAAAGGGGATATAAAAGAATTCTAATACGAATCCCATTGTAAGGGAATTGTGAATTTCTTCTCCTACCAATCTTCACAATGCAATGAATATATAGTATTTGTGAGAGTTCTACCCTAATTCCATAGACAGTATTAGGCCTCCCAGATAGGAAACACAACCAAATGAGCTAATTCAACTTTATTTACAGACTGTTGCATGTCTCAAAGTACAAATCTGCTGCCCTCACTTTTTAAAAGCCTGCTCGATTAGGGCAGGTCCTGGAGTGGGATTCTATTGGTTCAGACAGGTCCTGGGTGAACCAAATGTTAAATTTACATCTGGCTCACCAAACCGGTAGTTGAACCAACGGCTTGCCCTGCCCACCCCTTCCCACCCCTCCCAGGAGTCTCCATGTGGCCCATTTTGGATGCAGATAAGTGCAGGGTCTGAGTGGAGGCTCTGGGAGGGCAAAAAAGGCTTTTTCTCATCCTCCCAGAGGCCCGAGGAAAGCCTCCCCACCCTGGGGAAGGAAAAACAAATTGGTCCTACTGGAAGTTCTGGTAGGCCATGCCCACCATGGCCACGCCTACCCGGCAACTGGGTAGTGAATCGGTTGCTAGGATTTTTGAATTCCACCCCTGGGTATGTCCCTTCTAAATTTCTTTATTTGACCATTAAGCCAGTGGGGGCCTCTTGCTCTCTTGACTGATCACTCCTAGGCAGCATCTTTTTTTTATCATTCTTCAAGGTCATTTGCACATACCATTAAAGCTGGCAGAATTTGTATTCATTTGCATAGCCTTAGCCTAGGAAAAGGTATCTTGAAGTCATCAATTAAGGTCACATTGATGTTGTAGGATATTCCATTATGAACCTGTGAATTCCCCATAATACCCATTTATTTGATGTCAAAGCTTTGAGAGCCCAGAAAGGAGGTGCATCAGGTCCATGTAAGACCGACTGAAGAAAATCTTGGATTATTAGAAGGCCTTTCTGTTTGTTCAGGGGACATCTTTACTCTATCTTCAGAACTGAGTTTCCATCAACAACAATGAGAATGATGGTGAGCGAAAGCAGATAAGGGAACAAAAAAGAGGAAAAGGATTAAAAAACTGCTTGGCTACCATCTTTAGCAGGCCCTAAGGGAGAAATACTTCTCCTACCTTACATTTTATCCACAGATTTGTGAAATAGCCCTGTTATTTTTCTATTGCAAGCCATTCTGGAACTATTTCTAACAGCTGGAGAGAAATATCTGTAAATAGGCTTTTTAAGTGGCTCTTGTTTTTTTTTTTTCAATAACTCAATTAGCTCTTTTAATACAATCTTGCTGTAAGGAACAATATGTTATACTACCCCCCAAAAAGACATACTTCCATTAAAAATGGTACATGCTGCAATAAGCAATAAATCAAAAAAATAAAAATAGTTCTGAATTAGCCACTTCAGAAACACTGCAGAAGTCAAGAGATGAAAAACCCAAAAGGCAAAATGTGTTCATTTATTATATTTCTAATGCTGTCACCTATTCCAGAAAGATCACATGGTGTTAGTAACTCACCACTAAAAATAAATAAATAAATCACCCTACAAGTAGAGTGCTGACAACAGCAGCATCACCAAATAGCAGGTCAAAAGTGTAAAGGCAGAGGTCACAACAGTGTAACTGAAGCCCCACCTATTGTAATATATGTATTGATGTCACACACTGCCAGGCTCCAAAAATCAAGAAAGACACATTGAGATTCTTTTAAGTAAAAGTAGTCCTTCACTTATGACCCACAATTGAGCTCAAAATTTATGTTGCTAGGCAACACATTTGTTAAATGAATTTTGCCCCATTTAACAACCTTTCTTGCCACACTTGTTAAGTGAATCACTGCAGTTGTTAAGTTAGTAACACAATCATTAAGTGAATCTGGCTTCCCTATTGACTTTGTGTCAGGTGGTGCTCCATTCAAAATTCAAGAAAGAAATACTTAGACTCCTTAGATTAGAGAAAAGATATCTTTTACTGAAAATGAAGTGGTAGCAACCAGAGAATTCTGAATCTGAGAAATTAGGCGCGGAAATCACATATACAAAGTGATGGAAATGTTCCCACCCCCAATAGTTCAAATGATTCTTCCAATTAAAAGTTGTGAATATGATCATGTGGACATCTTCAGGTGGTGATGAGGCCTCTGTTTGTTGACCTTGGCATATTTTGATAAAGGTTTGCAGCTCCGCAGAGAAAAGAAAGCTAAGCGAGAAATAGAAACCTAAGCAGGAATTTATACTCCCCCCTCCTCATTTTATACAACACTAGAATGTAACACCTCCAGCTCGCTTCCCAGACTTTACCCCCTCCTCCCCTCGTTACTTATGGCAGCCAAAAAATGCAAAGCAATAGCAGAAGATCTTGAAGGCTGACATTTTGCTTAACAGAAGGTTGCAAAAAGTGATTGCATGATTTGGCGTCCCTGCAACTGTCATGAATATGAGTCAGTAGTCAAGCACCTGAATTTTGATCACATGACCATGGGGATGCTGCAATGGTTGTAAGTGTGAAAAACAGTCATGAATCACTTTTTTCTGCACCCTTGTAACTTCTAACGGTCACTAAACCAATGAGGACTACCTGTAGTTTATTTTATTGTTCTTCACCTGTAGACAGAAATCTTGCCATACTACAGCAGATTATCTAAACTGGTCTATCACTTGCTCCACTGGAAAGCACTCTCTCCATCCTGGGAATTCGAGCAACATTTAATCACATGCACATACACACACAAAAAGGATGGAGCTTCCAATGGACTGTTCTAACTGCGATTTTTTTGCTTCCTTTCATGGGCCCCATGGCTCTAAAAGAGACCCCCACATTCATTAAACCTCATTTTGAAAGGCATTATCCAAAAACAGATTTCAGATTAGAATATACAATTCAGTAAGCCTCTGGGGATAAAGCAAACTACATACAGGTTTTAAATTATTATGAAAAGATTTAGTTAGTTATAGAAACTAGTTGGTAGACAGCAACCATGGAAAATCAGAGGCAAAATTTGAATTATTAGAAAGTTCCAATGAATAATGTTGTGCCAGATCTTGAAACTACTGAAGTTTTCCAGTATATTTTTAATAGAAGTTTAATATATAAGAAAGATATCCTAGACGGAAAGTTACCAGAAATTTAATCTTGGACTAGCCAAGGTATCTTGGTTTAGTTGTTTTTGTTGTTCCATAAATTTGGTGTTTCCAGATAACAAAGTTCTTTCAACAGATATAAAAGACATGACAGACATTCCATTAGATAGCTAGGTTTTCTGTCACCTTCATTCTGACCCATGTCACTTCAGATGTATACTCAGAGCTTCTCTGCAGCAGACATTACACAGGGATTGGTCTAAGATTTGTTAATGTCTGAAATAGAAAAGCAAATGGCACTTTCTCTTTGCCAAGTCATTGTTACAGTATCTAGAACTGCCCCAGGTTATTAAGGCATTTCGAACAAGAAATTTAACAAACACCTCTTTCTGACAGTAAATAGGCAACATGAACAGCAATAGTCATAATAATTTCACTTCATTATATTTTACTATGTTTTCATGACATCTATACCCCTTGGTCTGCCTAAGCACAGAACTGGTCTTCCAACTGAGGACTGTGTTGATATTTGCTGCGTATTTACCACCAATATTTTAAGGACCATATTTGGAAGTGTTCAGATCCATGCATCCACAGTGCCATGACCATCTGTTGAATAATGTCAGGTTTTAGAATTGCTGCAAATCTCTTTCTGTTGCACTTACTGCATGGATTAATCCTAAATTGTTTTTCATAATCTGTAAAAGAAGGCTAAACAATCTGGTCAAAAACTGTCACATTAACTCATGTTATTTCAAGCGCTTTGTGATTAGACTTTCTCTGTGTGCAATTGCCAAAACAGGGAAAACAAAAGTAGTTTTAGGTGGATGAGGGTTCCCTCATTATTTATTATTCCTGATGAGATTTTATGCTTTAGCAGTGTTGTTGCAATAATCTTGTAGTGTCTAATGCACAGAGACAGACTGTCATTCACACTAGCTGTCACAGCCATAATTCAAACAGATATCATCCATGAGAGGCTGTTTCAAGACAAGGGGATGGCAGAGAATGAGGTGGCTGGATGGAATCATTGAAACAGTCGGCATGAGCTTAAATGGACTCCAGGGTATGGTAGAGGACAAGAAGGCCTGGAGGAATGTTGTCCATGGGGTTGCGATGGGTCAGACATGACTTCGCAACTAACAACAATAACAACAAAGGACAACAGAATCTAATTGGCAAATCTAGCTGCAGATATAAGTCATACAGTGTCAACATGCTGACTCTAATAAGAACATCTTCATCAAGCCAAAAGTGAACTAGAGATACATCAGACATTAACTGTGTTATGAAGAAACTGCTGAAACTTCAGTTCCAACATTTGGGTTTTTCTCCTCCCTTGGAGGCATAAACAAAGCACAGTTATAAAGGCAGACAGAAAAGCAACGGTACTTGTTAACAGCCATTTCTAAAAGCTAAATATTTCAAGACAGGAAAATATATTCCAGTGGATTTATCTTATGCAGCAAATTTAAAAAATGGTTCATAATATTCCCAGGAAATGATTTCAACAGATTTCTTCTACTAAACAAAGTGTATCAATCTGGTAAATTTGATAAGTTTTCATTAAAACTTGTATTAATGTTGTCACACGCATAACACACATACAAAGATCAAAAAGATAAATGGTGGTTTCTGAGTTGACTAGAATTTTTTAAATCTAAAATCTTAGACAAGTTTGTGCAACTGTAGCACTCTGTTGATAGCCCATTTTAGATCCCAAGGGCTAATATCTGCTCCCAGAAATTATCTGGACTTTTTGGTTTTGTTTTTTTAAATGGAGTGGCATGTCTGAAATAAATTTTTAGTTAATGGTACTCTTAGTTGGAATTCCATCTCTTTCAGAAGCCCTGCTAGAAGTTATGTAAACTAGACTCCAGTTAAGCCTGCCCACTCCTCTAACATCACTTTAAGTATATACTATATGCTTCTCTACAGTATATCCACTTTGCCATTGGGATCCTATAGACCAGTGGCCCCCAACCTTTTGGGCACCAGGGTACAGAGAGATTTTTCCACGGACTGCAGGGGACATGTTTTTGTATGCTGCTTGCATCCTGAATATGGGGCTTCACTTGTTTGTGACAGCCAGTTGCTGGCAGGCCACAGACCAGTGCCGATCCATGAACCTGGGATTGGGGAATTCGGCTATAGAATTCGGCTATCTTGGGAGTTCCTGGAAAATTTTGGAAGTTCCATGAACTTGGATGGGAAAAAAATTACACAAAAAAATTAAGAATGCCTGAATTGTAATGATGTTGGAAAGAGAAATTGGATTATGCAGAAAATTTTCATGAAGAACATTCCACATTCAACACATCGAATGCAATTGGGATTTCCAAGTATGCGACCAAGAAGGAATGTTACTAGCAGTCTGGCCTAGTTCTAGAGAACTGATGGTTACATACTTCTTTTTACTGTGAAGAAGGTACATAGGCCAAGCAGTCTTGTTCTGAGAATACACAATCTCCAGTGACTATCATGGGCTGCTTGCTTACAGTACAGGTAGTCCTATACCTTCCTTCTAGATGTTAAGAGCCCCATTTCTTGGCTTTATTGTTAACTAGTGAACTATCTCAGCTGCTGTGTATATTTGTTTTAGATGTTTTTATTGTTTTAAATAGTTTTAAGCTCATTAGAGTCATTGATTAAGATGGCCGGCTATAGAAATAGAATGAATGAATGAATGAATGAATGAATGAATGAATGAATGAATTTAAATATACAGAAACATGGTTACATGGTAATTCCAAGAAACTCAAAACAAAAATAATGATTTTATTATCAATATATTAGAATTCATTGTTTTAAAAAACAATGAAGCAAAACACATCTGGACCACTTTTTAAACTTCTATCCTCATCACAATTTATTTGAGGATTAAGGGGGCTAGCCAGAATTCATCCTGCCTAGTGTCCATTACTTAGGTTCTAAGCAAACTTCTTTTTCTCTCTCCAGCCAGTAGTTTCCTGAATTTAGCAATTAGCATCAGTTCAATAAGCAAACTAGTTTATATATATTCAATTCATAATGGCTTTTCAAACTAGTTGTTCTATTGCTTTTACAATTTTTGCCTTATTTTTCTTCTAGGGGAGAATAATACTATGGTGTTTTTGTCATAATGTTTGTGGGAGTGTGTTTTATAAGAAATTCAATTTTTTGTTAAACCAAAATCTATGTATATATGTAACTTTAAAAATTACATACCCAGCCCTTTCATTGTTTAATTAGGGCTACCAGTTATAATGGTTAGAGCATCAGGCTAGAAACTAGGGAATTATGGATTCTAATCCTGCCTTGGACATGAAGCAAGCAGGTGAAATTGGATCTGTCAGTCTTTCTCAGCCCTTGGAAAAAGGCAACAGCAAACCTCTTCCAAAATCTTCTCCTGAACAAACTGCAGGAACCAAGTCAGGCAAGCACCAGCTATCAAAACTGATTCACACTGCCCCGCCCACCCACACCCACCCACCCCCCAAAAGAAGGAGAAGAATGGCAGCAAAGAGAAAACCCAACCAGAAAGGCATCTGGTGATTGTTTGGATTTTTGCAACCCAGATTTCTTTGCCATAACCCAACACATAATCGATCTGTTTTTAACACCTGTACTATATGCTTAATTAAATAAAGATACCATTTTCTTAGGCCAAAAGATATTAGAGGCAGCAGGGCTACAATTTCTTCTGAATCCTTAGCAATTCTCTTCCGATAAAGATATGTATCAGTTTCCTTAAATATTCTGCTTCAGATATAGTAGAAACTATTATTATATTTTCCAGTGCTAAAATAAGTCTAACTGATTTTTGTAGATGAGATATGGATGAGCTACCATCTCTTTTGCTTCAGGCAATACATTCCTTGAGACAGTTTAGGCTTCTAGCTAGTCTTAAAAATATATTCTTGAAAAGGTTCTCATAAGAATATAAATATGTTCCTTACTGTAATATTAGTACTTTTCTTTATTCTGTTACCATTATTAATTCATTTTCACTTTTGTAACAGGGGCTATGGTTTTGCAGTTTTGATTGATCATACTAAAATATTACTAGCTATTAATTCAACTTTCAGCCCCACAACTGGTGCTCATTTCCTTATCAAAACCCAATGTGAGATGGTCACTGAAAAATGGAATTAAAAAGAAGAAGCCCGATTTCCTTCAAGGTCAGTGTTTAAATGACTCATCCCTATGAAATCCTTTGCTCATCCTGTTTATATGCACAATCACAGAAGCAGTTGGAAAAGATATTTTCAAGCTACCCATTTCACAGTCAGTCCAGAAACATATCATAATAAGGCACCTGACATCCAGCATAAATAATACTAGCCACATTTTGCAATATGAATATCAATAGCAAAGCACTGAATCTTGAGTTTTTTTGGAATCCACATATTGGAGCTCTAGAGGAACATAGATATAACCATGAACTACATCTCTATCAGATAGCTTTTGATTATCTACATCAGGCAATGATACACATCTGTAGTATATCAGTAGTGAACCGGAAACCATGTGACTCCTCAGGGGCTAGGATACTTGCATGAGGGGAAAGGGGGGCAGAGTGAAAGATATATAATGGCGGGTTACTGTCCTATAACTGGGGGGAGGGTAACAGAAGAAAAACAAGGTTGGAAGTAGACCATGGTCAAAATAGATTGAGAAATATTGATTTATATTATGACTATCTTATCTGTTGTGGAAGTCTTTAGTCATAAATTTGAGGAATATCATCTTCTGTGATAAAATATAAGTCTAATGTTTTCTATCTTATTTTAAAGAAAAAATATTATTTACAATCATTCTAAAGTTTAAAAGACACAGGTTTGCTGTTTTGCTTTGGTACCTACTTTTGTTTACAGCGTACAAAGCCCTTTTCAAACAATTGATCTTTAAAAGTACCCACAATTTAACCATTCATCATGGAAATCTTAAAGTGGAAAGTACAGTGAGCCATGGTTGATGAGCTACACACAGGCTCCTCCCCATTTTGCCCTGCCAATACAGTTCTCCACAATTAGAAAGAAGATGTACAGTGGCAAAGCACTGATTTTTCCAGTATATTTCTCTTTTCTTTTTCTTTAAAATGAAGGCTAAAAGTTTAAATTAAACCTTCAGCAAATTGTGATAGATGACCTTTAAGAGGTCAGATAGTCCCTGGCAATAATGAGTAATTACTAGGGAAAAAAATCAGAAACGTTCTACAATATGGCAAAGAATTAATAAGCTTATCTGTTTTTAACTAATAATAACCTAATTAATCAACAGCTTTAATCAGTTGTCAGTCCTTACTGGTTTTGTGTAGAAATTTCACATTGAGCTACTATTGTATAGTTTTGAAGTTGCCTTGTGATTTATTTATTTATTTTGACTCTGAAGGAAAGCCCTTTCCTCCCTCAATAAGGAAATGAGAGAGTGAGCATGGATTGGTTTTCAACACTTCTGCTTTCAGTTTTAATTCATTTTGTGACTCTTCAGGTGCAACTGTTATTGCTTGTTTGATAAGAAATACAAAGATAATCCCACTGGGCTTAAGTCTTCCTTCTCCCATCATAATGCTGACAGAAAACTGTTCTCTAAATTGCAAATTCTGCTAGAGAAATATCCTTCCATTTTGGTCCTATGTGTTGCATTTTTAATGTAAAATAAAGTATATCAGCAGATACAAAACCCTTTTATTAAATAAAGTGAAACTGCCTGATTCTACAGGCAACATTTAGGATCATATGTTAGATCTCCAAACTTTGAAGCCTGTTTTGGAGACTATTGTTTCTTCTCAGAAATTTAAAACGCTCAAAGGGAAATGATATATGAAACTCAAGTATTTTTTTTAATAGAGACAGACATAAATCTGACACAAAGCATGTGAACATCTGATTAAAAATATTTGAACAGCTCTGAGATAGCCTTATGGAGTCCCCTGGATGTCTTGAGAAGAACAATCAACTCAAACTGTCTAAATATGAGGCCAATTACTGTCATCACTGACAATTTATTTGGGCCTTTTATAGTTCCTTTTTAATCGCTGCTTTTATTCCCAGTTACTCGTATAATAATTACAATAGATATGCAATTGTTATGACCTGCAATTCACTGCAGTAGATTAGAACTGGGGAGAAATTATTTTTTCATGCTCTCCTCTGGCTATTTTTCATTTCCTCACTTTCCATTATTCTCACTTGCTCACAATAATACCATAGAGTCAAAGCTATTGGAGTACATAGCTTTGCAGTACCATCCTATTCACTATTAATCATCAAGTGGAGCAATACTGGAAGCAGCAGCTAAAAGAGAAAATACAATAAGTAATCTGAAAGGTTTGGAAGCAAACCTAAACAGATAAAAGTGAAGAGTGATATAAATTAAGAGTCGGGGGAGGGGAAGGTGCCATACTGCTCTACACTCCAGAAAAAGATCATGTTTTGTGAATGTTCAATGCCCTTCTTAACAATTGCAATTTAAGTGATATCTCTTTCATGTTTTAATTTTTATACAACCTTTATACAACCTCTATGAACCTTCCTTCTCTATTGATAAGCACTCCCCAATCAAAGTCATTCTACATTTTGCACCTTATTTGGGGTTTTAGAACTGGGGCTCTGAAACTATTCCTTTTAAGGGAAGCAGGAAGTACATGTTATAAGGTGGCCAACCGTCCTCCTTTAGGGAGGACAGTCCTTCTTTTGTAAGTTCTGTCCTCTCTCGAAAAGTGTCCTCCTACATGTCCTCCTTTTTGATGTTTGAAGACTAAACTGTAAATCTCCATATTTGATTGATGCCAATCCGATCCATTGTGTGTGATGTGACGTATTTGTATTTGACATGAGGATTCATCAAGGCTCGGTACAGTGCGATGAGACGCGATTATGAGACGCATGAGCTCCACACAGGAGAATTGTTTTGAGAGAGTGTGCCGTGTGCAAGAGTGTGCCACGCATAAGTAGCTTTGTTTTTTTTCTTCAATTTATTTGTGTCCTCCTTCTCATTGTAAAAAAGTTGGTCACCTTATGTTACAGCATGTTTACAAAGTTGCAGACGTTCTGATGTGAAAAGTTTGCAGCCATAATTTGACCTCAATAACTTCTCTCTCCTGGGTTCCTCTCCCAACACAGTACATATATTTAAGTCTCTCCTAATCAGTCTGTTTAATCATACTGTTTATCAGTGAACTCTGTTCATACAGAAATCAAGACAAACATGCCATTACTACAGTGAACATTTGTTAAGCTAAGTTGCAATTAATTAAAAGATGGAGTTTCAGATATCTTTAAAGTCATTAGTAATCATTTTTCCCCCTGTAGCCAAAGCAACCCATATATATGATTTAAAATGCAGCAAGGATGCTAATTCCACAGTGATTCCCAATGATTTCTGCTTTTCTTCAGCATAGCTGAATTTCAACATATCAGTGGTAAAGATGCCATCTGATTAGCCTCAAGACAGCAACGGCCATGTTAACAAAATGTAATCTTATTTTACAGTGGAAGAATGGCAACATCATCCAGGAATAAATACCCAAACGACAATCTGCAACAAAATTGCATCTGGGTGCCAGGCCTATTTATGCCAGCTGTCAAGGGCAATCACTCACTAGTTACATACTTAGCATTTTAGATGGAGCCTACACGTTTATTTCTTTACTGTATTTAAAATTATTCAGAAGACTGGCTTTCATCACCACAAGCCATTTCTAACAAATCATCACACTTCTTACATAAACATTTATTATTAACCCCCCTGGAGCCTCAAGGGGAAATTAGGTTCTGGCATAATGGGAAGAGGGAAACTCCAAAGAAAAGATTGCAATCAGTGGTTTCTATAATTCATAAAGCATGCTAAGTTTGAAGGAAAGGATCCTTTCTTTTGTGGTCTACAGTTCAAATGCTCATCTCTTGATTGAAGCAGGCCACCAAAGATTCATAATGATCCCTTTTGCATATATATTAGGCTGTGCAAACTGATTGGATTTCTCTCAACAAGACACTTCACTTCACAAAGGCAATGCCAGGCCTTCTCACAACGGAGAAGAGGATGGCACTTCACTTTTCAAGTTCTAAATGCAATTCTAAGGACCAAAGGGCACAGCTGGAGCAGCAGTTTTGGGAGCAAGAGGCTATGTTGCTTTGTAAAGCAGCTTTAAGGGAATGAGGCACTCAAACTAATGTTAAATGAGAGAGACCCTCAAAGATACACTATCAATCAGAATGGAGTTGGAAGGGACCTTGGAGGTCTTTTAGTCCAATCCCCTGCTCAACCAGGAGATCCTATATCATTTCAGACAAGTGGCTGTCCAGTCTCTTCTTAAAAACTTCCAGTGATGAAGCACCTACAACTTCCGAAGGCAAGCTGTTTCACTGGTTAATTGTTCTCACTTTTATGAAGTTTCTCCTTAATTCCAGGTTGCTTCTCTCCTTGATTAGTTTCCATCCATTATTTCTTGTCTCGCCTTCTGGTGTTTTGGAAAATAAGTTGACGCCCTCTTTTTTGTGTCAGCCCTTCATACACTGGAACACTGCTAGCATGTCAGCCCTAGTCTTTCTTTTCTCTAGACTGGCCATACCCAGTTCATGCAACCATTCGTCATATGTTTTAGTCTCCAGGCCTTTAATCATCTTAGTTGCTCTTCTCTGCACGCTTGCCAAAGTCTCAACATCTTTTTTGTAATGTGGTGACTTTGCCCTACTATTCACACAATAGGCTATGATGATTCTTGAATTGCCAATCCAAGGTGTTATTTGTTGCCAATAAGGCCCTAAAAAGCATAGAAACTTCCGGCACATCATATATCAGAGCAGAGACAGATAACCTGAGACCCAGAATTTTATGAACCTACCAAAATGCTTCCAAAATGTGTTACTAAATATTAAATCTGAGAGCTTCTGTGGGATCATGGTTATATTAATGGTGTGGGAGTGGGAATGATAAGTCCTCCTTTCACCAAGAAAGCTTACTGAGGAACAGTTCTTTTTTCTTCACTTCATTGGGTTATTATGCAATTTATCCGTGAGGATAAAAATGGGGGGAAACCTAACAAAGATTTATAATAACTTGTATCCAGAAGTTGTAAATGTTTCGACACTGGAATTTTTAAAGAAGAGATTGGATAACGCTTTGTCTGAAATGGTATAGAGTTTCCTGCCTAAGCAGGGGGTTGGACTAGAAGACCTCCAAGGTCCCTTCCAACTATTCTATTCTATTCTATTCTAAATAAATCTAAGTGATAAGGAAAGGGAGAGTTATTAAATACATGATGGGAGAATAATCATATAAATTAATTAAATGTAAATGAAACCAAAGCAAATGTAGTTTTTTTTTTTGCCTATTCCCCCTTTATATTTTAATATGTAATTAGGGCGCACCAATCAACTCTGAAGGGAGTTAGACATATAAGCACAGATAATAAAGTAAGAAGAGAAAGAAAGAAATAGGTTTCTCTCAAATTCTAACATAAAATATCTGGCCTGATTTGCCCTTTCAAACTAAAGCTCGGCTGAACAGATTTTCAGTGCAGTTCAAATTTGGGAATGCAACACTCCAGCACAAATAATCCTATAAAACTATGAGCCTTACTAAAGGGGGACACAAAAGTATATATTAAATAACCAGAAAAATGAATTATAGTAAAACTGGCTTGCAAAAATGTGTGTGTCAGGCAAAATTGTGCTTAACACTGTGTAAGTCATAAGATAAATGTACACAAACCTCCCACATACATATTTTTTGTTATAAAGCATTTTTCAAATAAATATTGAAACAAGACGAAGTGAATTTAATACTCAAAGGGGGAAATAACCCTGAAGATACCAAAGTGCAGTTTTTTTCCACCTAGAAAAAGTCTTGTAATGTATTTAACTGCTAAGTTTAATTATAGAAGTGCTGTTTCAGATATTGTATACCTTGAGGCTGCCCTTGGATGGCATTGGAAGAATACTGGTACAAATAAGGCTATCTTGCTCACAGGCTGAGAATTAGGAGATACAACCTCAACAGGACCCAGCAGAAAAATGATGTTGCCCTTTTGCACAAAGAAAAGACCCAACCATATTGAACTGTATTGTACTCATTTTTCATACTTCTCAATACAAACCAGCTTGTTGTACTGATTAAGGCACTAGACTAGAAACCAGGATAGCGTGAGTTCTAGTCCTATTTTAGGCATGAAAATCAGCTGCATGACTTTGGGCCAGTCACTCTTCCTCAGCCCAATCCATCTCACAGGACAGTTGTGAGGAAAATAGCAGGAAGAAGGAGCAATAATATGATGGTCACTTTATTTATAGAAATAAATAAATAAATAAATACAATTCAAACAAAAAGAATCATGGCTCTCTTTTTAACTAATATTTCTGAGCTGGAAACACTTGCTGTAAAGAGTTCCCAGGTTTTGCTAAAACAGATTCCCAACTTAATATAAAAAGAGTAAATATAGTATTTTCTATTTAATATAGTACTAGAGAGCCAACTTGGTGTCATGGTTAAGGCATCAAGCCTGAAAACGGGAAATTGTATGTTCTAACCTTATTTTAGACACAATTTGTGTGTTTGAATCAGTCACTCCTTTTCAGCTTTAGGAAGAAGGCAAGGGCAAACCACAGAAATTTTGCCAAGAAAATTCAAGGACCAATTGTCGAGAATCAAGACTGATTCAATGGTACATTATAAAAAAGAAAAAGTAGCCTTAGCAACTTTTTCAGGATCTGTTTTCTCCTCACAAGTCCTCATTCCCTTGACTTCCATTTTTTCCCTCAAACTCCCCCTATTGCTGCTTGGTTCACTTTCCAGCTTCAGAGCTTGTTATGGACAATAATAAAGAGATGAGGGTCACTCTGAAGTTGTCTTTAGCCCATGAATACAGACTGTACACAGATTAGGCTACTTGTATTTATTTTCAGCACTGCTCAATGTGAAAAGTGCATTCAGTTTCCATGTCTACTTCAAGGGTTTTGGAACCTGGAGGATGGGAACTGTAATTCTACATTTTACAAGCATCTTGTGGCATATTATGGCTGAGCATGTTTATAAAGGCCTTTCTCCTTGCAATAACCCCTGAAAGTCAGATAGAATGAAATGATCCCGAGTGTGGATATGAATTCAGGCTTGTCTTTTTTCTGTTTCCCATATAGTAATAGTTCTTCATTGGAATATAAAAGAGCTGGGGAAGAATGGGAGACAAGTTAACAAATATTGTGCAAATTTATATGACTCTGCCAATTCAGGAAGGATTCATTAAAATGTTTTACAAATGCCAAGCTGGGTAAAATAGCTGCACAAATGTATGAGTAGCAATCTGCACAGACAGAAACTGCAGCCAAAGAATTCTGCAACAATAGAAGTTCCCTTTAAAGTTATTTTTATTGGAATAAAATTGGTCTACCATTTGCCAGTTTTCTAATCTAGATCAGATAAAATCACAATTGCCTACTTCATTTCAAGCTGCTGTTCACTTAGAGCAGTCAAATCATCTTTAACATCTTTGCAGCTTTAAAGTTAGTATTTCAAGGTACTGCTCTCCATTTTTCTTGCAGCACAGTTGTCTAATATTGTAATATATGCTTTAAATGGAATCTCACTATGGAATCCCATTTGCATGCAACAATTCTGATTCTGAACTAGTAAATAACAACTAATCAACAGTTTGGGGAAAGGTGATATTTTAACAAACTCAGCATCTTAACAGCTGCTTGTTACCTTGGGAATTCCAGCAGCCTGTAAGTGTGTTTTAGAATTCAGTATGAAATCACACATGGAGCTTGTTTTAGAACATGCTTGCGCTGAAACCACATAAAACCTTCTTTCACAAAATGCATCACATCCAGACAAATGTATGATGATAAAACCTCTTTGGTGTTAATTTTTAACCAATGTTAAAACTCGTGATCTTTAACCAAGTACAGTTGTTGCCACTACAGGTAGTCTATAGTTAACAATTGCCCTGTTTAGCAACCAGGGGTGGGATTCTACCAGTTCGTACCTATTCACCAGAACCGGTTGTTAACATTCTAAGCAGTTTGGAGAACCGGTTGTTAGAAGAAATTACTGGCCTAATCCTGTAAGGAAAGCAGGAAGGAAACATTCTGGTATTTCTTACAGAAACTGCCCCTCCATTAATCCTATTACATTCTTGACAGGACTAGACTTCCTGTCTCAGGAACCTCTCTGGAGTTTTTTTCCCCTTCTTTCCTGGTACTTGTGTGGAATGACCATTCAAAGTTACAATGGCACTGAAAAAAGTGACTTATGACCATTTTTCATTCTTACGCCTGTTGCAACATCCCCACAGACATGGCGAGGAGATGCATGCCTCGATATGAGTGATATTTGAGTTGGCAACATCCAGCCAATAACATGACCACCAAGCCATATCCACCCAGTCACATGACCACCAAGTCACGCCCACCACCTAAGCCATGCCCATAGAACCGGTTGTTAAAAAATTTGAATTCCCACCCCCGTTAGCAACCATTCAAAGTTACAAAGGTGCTGAAAAAGTGACTATACAACTGGTCCTCAAACAGTCTTCCCACAGTCATGTGATTGCCATTTGTGAGTTTCCTTGAGCCAGCTTCTGACAAGTAAAGTCAATGGAGATGACAGCAGTAAAATAACAAGTCATGTTGTCTGTAAAGATTCTCAATCATCTAGGTCAGGGGTGTCAAATTCACATCGTCATGACAGCCTCATGTGACATATCAGGACTTTTTTCCCCTTCGCTAAATTGGGCCCTGCAACACATCCGGCCCATGGGCCAGGAGTTTGACAGCCCTGATCTAGGTCATGGTTGTATCAAGGGAGTTTTTTCCAAAACACAACTAGAGTTTCTTGGCTCTTTGAAAATGTCCCATTTCTCATCCAAGAAGCTTCTTCAATTCTAAAGCTTTTTGAATGGGAAGAAAAATGTTTTAAAAGAAAAAAACCCAACAAAGTCCAGTTGCCTTTGGAAAAAAACCACCGTTGCAATGAATCATGTGATGTGACAACTTGCTTAAAGACTGGGTGGCTTGCTTTACATCTGCAGCAAAATTGATGTCATAAGTCAGGTGCAGCTATATGATCTTTTGCTGTTTTGCTTACCATCAGCATCACTTAGTGATGAAGTTGCCAGTTCAAGTTGCAATTGTTAAGTGACAATTATTTATGTGGTATAACTGTGATGAAGTGAAAATGTTCCGAGTCAAATTGATTGCATACACTTTGTGGGTATGGTCTGTATGGGGGGCATTATCAAAAGGATAGAGGAAACTTTGTCACATCATAACTATGTCCCACATTCATAAATGTTCATCCAAAGACAGGTAGAAAGCAGGATTCCATATATGAAATGCTTGCCTACTGATTCAATCGCACAGAAAACCAAGCCCATTGTTGTGAAAAGAAGCACAAAGAGTTTTCCCTAGGTGAACAGCCACAAAAGAAGTATGCTGTGCACAAGGAATATTTCAATTAAGACAAATGCAAAATTAGACATGGGCTTGGGTAGCTGAGTGCTGGGGATGATGTGGAGGATTGAAAGATGCAATAAATACATTTCCTTTCCTGTTAACCTTCTCAGCAAGAGGTTTTTGTAGGGTAGCTTAATGTTATAAATGAGAACTGGATGCTTAGAAGCTTGTGACTTCAGGAAAACAGGTCTCTTAGTCCCAAGGCCATTGTTTTCTTTCCTCACAATAAAATTAATGAAGGCCTTGCTTGTAAAATTAAAATTAGAGCTGCTGTTTATTTCAGCAAACTAGAGATTTCACATTAAAATTATGGAAGCTGTTCAGATGGATTTGCTTGAGTTACTTTAAAATAGGATCCATTCCAACTTAGAATTATTATAACTATTTAACAGCAGGGATGCATCATTAAGATGCTTTATATTTGGTTTTATCTTCTGCCATAGTTCCTTCATCTATACACTCTGCAATGCATGTCCATTGCTTTCATCCTCACCATCATGGAAACTG
Source organism: Pseudonaja textilis (assembly GCF_900518735.1). Next base: position 2,457,070 of record NW_020769313.1, read on the forward strand.
GCAGAATGGGTTAAAGCCAGACCACTTGCAAGCAGAAGCATTTACTAAATCAATCAAGATCTCTCTATTCACCATTACTTGATAGAAAGTATTTAGCGTAACCACTGAACCCCATTTGAAAATGCATTAATATAAATTATTAATGAAACACAGATCAAGGTTAAATGTTGTGACCACTTGGAATTTGAGGCAACATGAATTTGCAAGCGAAATATTTTTCTCCCTAGTATTTTTAGGGTTTCTTTTATGCAACCAAAGCACTTATTTTTGATGTTATGTTTATTTATTTATTTTAATTGATTCTCAAATAGAGTTCAGGCATTTTCTCCAGTTGCACAGAATCTACATTATTTATTATTTATCTCTTTATGGTTCTTCCCCCGTAGGAATTCAGAATGGGCACAATGCTCAATCTGCCTAGGTTTTTTTATTTGCAAATCTGAAAGTTGAGGTCAGGAAGGTCTTCATCTAGCGATTGTTTGCATTTAGAGATAATTATCTTTCTTTCTCAAGTTGTAAAGCTTTCTATTGAGTTGTAATGTTGAAAATTCCTACCGTTTGTAAATTGTTTTGATCCTTCAGTGCTAATTGTTGGTTTTTTTTTAATAAGCCAGGGTCTTTTCCTAGAAATTTTTAACACTCTGGACAGTAGCATCAAGATATTCTAGATATTACTCTTCCTTCCTTATCTACTGGCTGGGTGTTGCTTTTGCTGCTTCTACTGCTACTATCATATCTCTCAAGAGATGTCCTATAATGATAAGAATCATGCAGACAGACAGTGCAATCTTTTCAAAAGCTGTTATATATGATAATGGTGAAATCTTTATCAGTTTTGGCTTTAAGAGGCCAGGTTAACAGTCACAATAAATAAATAAATCTGAGAGCTCTCACAGTTGTGCTTAAACAGGGTATGACAGAGTCTTTATATTTGCTGGAGGAGCAAGAGAAAACTGCCAAGGAAACATGGAATGTCTATCTTGCAGTGACAATAACACGTTTTGGCTTCTTGCCAACAGCTGGATCACATGGAGAAAGTTGGGGCACTTGGAGTGCCTCTGTATGGGTAATCATGGCAAAGAAACTATTGTTATCCAGATATATTCAATGCTTCCAAATATGTCCAGCTACTCAGATGCTAACAATTGTGCTTCTTTGTACACATTCATGTGCATTTCATTGATATAGAACATGCATATACAGGTAAGTTAGTTAGTTAGTTGGTTTGTCAGTTTACTTTATTGTCATTGCACCTTGTACAATGAAATCAAACACCATCTTCAGTGCACATCATGACCATGAAAGTAAACACAAACACACATCCTTCACACTCCACACATTGAACCAAAAAACCCCAACACTGCACTATACAGTAGAATTCAAAAGAGCTACTGCCCTTTTTCAACCTATTTGTGCTTGTTTTTAATTATTCTGTACTGTCTGCCAGATGGTAATAGTTCAAAAAAAAGAGTGCCCAGGATGAAATGGATCTTTGAGAATGTTTTGAACTTTCTTAATGCAGCGGGAGCTATAAAGCTCTTCCAAAGAGGGGAGAGGGCAACCAATGATCTTCTGGGCAATGACATTAACCCTCTGGAGTGCTTTTCTATCTGCCACTGTGCAATTGGCAAACTATACAGAGGTGTAATAAATAGTCGTCAGTTTATGACTACAATGAGCCCATAATTTCCATTGCTAAGAAAGAAAGTTGTTAACTGATTTTTGCTCCATTTTATGACTTTTCTTGCCACAGTTATTAAGGGAATCACTGCAGTTGTTAAATTAGCAACACAATTGTTACGTGAATCTGGCTTCCCCAGATTGACCTTGCTTGTCAGAAGTCACAAAAGGTAATCAAATGACTCTGGGACTCTGCAACTGTCATAAATACATGCCAGCTGCCAAGCATCCAAATTTTGATCACATGACCATGGAGATGCTACAACAGTCATAAGTGTGAAAAACAATCACGTCACTTTTTTGGTTTTGTCACTGTGAAGTGTCACTAAACAAATGGTTGTAAGTCAAGGACTATCTGTATAGGATTTTGTGACCTAAAACTATAGGCACTTAAGGAACATCTAAGAACAAACCAGATTCTAGAGAACAATAGCTTGTTTATTATAGAAAAACTGAAACATGTTCAGGGAATCATGTTTCAATTGAGAATGGTACTAAATCAGAAGAATTAGAATCATGCTTGTATCTATAACAATTTGACTAGATAGGATGAAAAAAAAGATTAAAAGAAACTAAAGAAAACATTGGATGCAAACTTCAGGAGGATGCAGAAGTTGGGTTTGCTTATGTAGGCTTAAGAAAGAGCCATAGCGAGAAGTTAATTAGTTTATGGGCCATTTAGAATAAATGTGAATTCTAGCAGCTAATTTGAGTAAAGGGGAAGTTGTCTTCTTTTACAGAAGGGATTTGAAGAGAAAGAATGAAAGTAGAGATTGCTTATGTGAACATCAAGCAAGAGGATCCTACCTGAATGTTAGGAATCCTTGCTCTCCTCAAAAACCTGAATGTAGGATGGTCTTTTTATCTCTTCACTGGAAATTTAGCAAATTGGAAAACACAGAAATATGTTCTCACTTCAGGATGATACAACTACATCTGGAAAATCATCTGTAAGATGCCAGGCATACAGAAGAAAAGAAAAAAAAACTGCTTTTCTTTATTTATTTCTCTTTCTTACTTTCATTCTTTCTTTTGAAGGAATACAAAGCTGCTTAACATCTTAGGGCAAGGGCAAGTTGGATCTTTCTTTCATAAATATAATATATGTTTTCTTAAGTTTTCGTGGGTACTTATATGTATGGTATTCAGCTTTGTTCGAGTATTTTCCCACATCATTATAGTTGTGCTTTTAAAGTTGTAGCAACGTTTTGGCAGAATCTCATCTGCCATCATCAGGCTTCTGCATAGTGTTCATCTGTGAGTCAGACTTTCACAGCCATTTCAGTTTTAAATTTGGGGCCAGCCTACTGCTGTGCCCAGAATGTTTTTTTCTTCATCCTGAAAGAAAACAAACAAATATATAGGAAGAACAACAAAATATAAAGGAAGAAGCAGCTGCAAGCTCACATTACTCTGAGAAGCACAGAGCAGAAGACACAAGCCTGAAGATGATGAATGAGACTTCATCGAAATGTTGCCTAGATACTTCCAATCTTATATATATATATAAAACAATTTTATTAATTTATGATATAACATACAAAAAATACAAAAGCAAAAAGAAGAAAAATAGGGAAGTGTGGAAAGTGTGGAAGAGAAGGGGGGAAGAAAAAAAGGCATTGACTTCAAACTCCCTTTGGTGCGATAGACTGGAGTAATAATACCATCAAACCACAACTTTTTAGTTTTGTATAGTAGTTTAAATTAGCCATTTTCATAACATCATATCTAACTAATCAGTATTGTAAAGCCCCAAATTAAAATTGCAATTTGTCTACCTCAAGCACAAAGTCCAGAAGTGGTTTCCAAATAGAAACAAAGGTATTTGTATTGTTTTTCTTTGATCAAAGCAGTCTATCTAGCCATCTCTTCTAACTCCATCAACTTTTGCAGCCGTTTGTCCATTGTTAGGGTCACAGTGTCCTTTCATTTTTGAGTGTCAACATATATAGTGTGGCATTCGGAAAAGAATGACCTGAGGTCTTCACTGTTTCCAGTGGGAACACGGACTGTTCCTATTGGCCGATGCCATTTGACAGCCGGCTATAAAAGGGAGCTGTCAAACGGCATCAGCTGTTGTCTGCTGGCTGGCTACCTTGTTAGCATGGCAGCCGCGGCAACCCTTTATTGCTACAATAAAGTAAAAGCTGAAGTTCGCTCCTTGTTTGCCTCAGGTTATTCGGCCGCTCCACAACATATAGCATCAAAGTTCCATTTTTTTTCCAAATCGTTTCCCATTAAGCCCAAAAGAAAAGTCTCTGGTTTTTATATTCACTTTAATAATTTTCTGTATTATTATATGAATCCTACACCAATAGAGAGTTGGATCTCTAAATGCTTATTGAAAAGGTGTTCCTGAGATGACCAGATCCACACTTGAACAATTGAACTGTAAGTTATTCTACTCTTTCAAGATTTTGTGTATTTTTTTTCAAGTTTAAGATAATAAAAAGCAAGGTATGGAATTGTATCAGTTCCTGTACCTGTATCTGTATGTATGTTCAGTGTGTGTGTGTGTGTGTGTGTGCGTGCGTGTGAACACACAATATATTTAAATTTCCTTTCCTTTTTTGCTTAAATAGGAAGGTTCAAATCAGCACTGATCTTACTTGGGGATCATTTCAGTGACTCTTAGTCAAATCTGAAATTTTACAAGTGTTAAAGGGGGCGGGGGGGGCATATTAAAAAGAAGAAAAGAGGCTTCCAAACCTACTTGAAGAAACGTATTAATATTTCTTGAGACACATCACAGCTGAATTAAAATAAATTGCCATTGCCAATTGGAACAAGCCTGCAGGGATTTTTTTTAACCAATTGTGCCAAAATATCATTAATACTGATAAATACAACTACAATATTGTAAGATCCTGTGCAGTTCCGGAGAAAAATTCTGCCAAGACCAAAGGCGGGAATAGAATAGTGCTTTGTCAGATTCACTCAGTCAAATCCTGTTCAGATGTGACGGGATTGCAGTGTCCACAATCCTAAACTAACGTGTGGCTGAGATGTTGTGCAAGACTGTTCAATGGGGAAATATAGTTTTTAAGTGACATCTGCCAGACACTCAGTTTGATCCATCTTGGCATTCATGTTATTCTTTAGGCAGGAATAACCCTGTCGTAAATGGCTAACTGCTTGACTTATGAGCTATCACTCTGCTATGTATTACCTACCGTTAGGTTGCGCATAAAAGGAAGGAAACTGTATCACTGTATGAACTATGTTTATCATCTGAAATGATGAATTGCTTCTTTGGGCCTAAAAGGCAAGTTTCTCTTCTTTAAATGTTTGACCTCCTGGCTGTCATTCTATCTGCCTTCATTTGTCTGGAAAAATAGGAAGGAAGGAAGGAAGGAAGGAAGGAAGGAAGGAAGGAAGGAAGG